>SMSQ01001264.1:30264-70930 GCA_019453375.1 Ctenoplectra terminalis
AAAAAAAAACTGTGCACTAATAATTCATATCTCATTCATGTTTCCACGTTTATTTTTAGTAGATTCACCACTTCTGAAAATTCCTCTAAAATATTTCTAAATCTTCAAATTTCGAGCACGCGATTAATAAACATAACTTTAACCCTTTAAAAGACATTTCTTGATTCAATTATTGATTCCGTGGCACCTGTACAAACACAGAAAAAAAGTTTTTCGATGGAACATCCACGTCGAAGCGCAGGACGCACGGTGGCCTGTCTGGCAATCATCGAGCATTGAACGAAAGATTACATTAGTAATAAGCCATTGATATTTCATAGGGATAGATCTTGTAACACGGTCCACACGTACGCACCATCGGCTCACGAACCTGTTCCCAAGAGATCTCAATCAAGGCGAAAAATAATTTTTATCCCGACCCACGCGAGCCGGCCTAATAATCTTTCGTTGGTCTGATCAAGTTTCGTTGAACGTTCAATGAAGCTTCCGCGCAGAGAATATTCCATTCTTTCTCTCTTTCTCGACACCGGACGTCTTATTTAACTCTATGAAGCTTGTGTTTTTTAGACAAAAGATTTACGTATTTTTTGTTGAATTATTTTTTTAATAAATGTCTTCTAATGGTGTCTAAAAATTGCGAAACATTCACTGAGAAAAGAAAGAGTTTATCTAAATTTTGTTCCAAACCTAAAAGTACAAAATAGGTATTACACTAACTATTACACTAATTTTAAGTTCCAATAGATTTTGCCACTGAGCGAATAACAACGTTTAATTTCTAATCTACTCCCTTCGTCCGGAAATATGGTATACATTTAAAAAAAAATCGTAGATTATCGTGAATATAGAAAACAAATGACAAAATTCATTATATTATTATAGCATATATTAAAAGTAATATAACCTAATATAATTGACACGTGTCGTGTTCTTCTTGGTTTAAAACTTAACGATCAACGATCAGTTCTTTTTATGATAAATAAAATTGGTACTGCTGCAAAATCAATATGGAAAATTCCNACCAGGGTATTGATAACATAATCCAAAAAAAATTTGTGGAACTTACTTGAACCACTTAAATCGCATAACTTAAAAAAAATTATGGATTTATAGTAAAATAATTATAAAAGACATGATAAAGCAATGTGTACCGGAGTACTCCTGTTCATAAGTCATTGGACGCAGCAAATTTAAGCTAAATAAACGTTTGTGTTACAGTTACAAGATATGAAAGATTGATAATTATTGTCGATCTTTTCTAGGGCACCATCAATGTTTATTAAATTTTATATATCAAGCAGTTTTTTATTTATTATTACTCGTGGATTATATAGGTCTTTAAATTGTTAACACATTGACGACGGAACCTTTAGATACTTTCGAAAGTAAATTGTATTCTAAACATAGCTTTTAATTTAAAGTTTAAATTGAACAGACGACTTTTTAAAAGTAACCTTTCATAGACCGTCGTTTGCTATTTTCATTTTTTCAAGATCTGAAACACAAAACGCGAGAAATTTCGTCGTTTGTCCTCGATGTGGTAAATTAACATTAGAACTACCGAAATGGTTAAAATGACTAGTTTGCAATTTCTCGTATAAATTCTGTAAATTTACAACGAAGAATTTTCAGGGATTATTTTTCAATTTCAATGAAGATATATTTACCTTGCATCTTATATTTTTTTTAAATACCTGTTGCTTTAGATTTTTTGGTAGAAATATGTTTACTCAAATTGTTGGTAGTTCTAGTGTTAAAGTGTGTTGAAATTTTCTAATAGAATGTTATTTTTAAGTAATTCAGTGATCTTTTTCAACCTTGGTCAATTCAAACACTTCTTTTGTTTTAAGATAAAGTAAATTAACTAAGTAAATAAAGAATCGTAAAGATTTGTAATTTTCTGTTTCTCTTTCCAAAAGAACACTAAATTTTCACGATAGTCCTTTGAAACTTAAAAAAGTTCGCCAGTGTAAAGGGTTAAAAAATAAACAGGAATATTTGCAAAAAAAATATATTTATTCGCCCCAAAGAAAATATTTAACAAAACTATTAATTAAATTCCGTTCAAGCCTTTCAATTTGATTAAAAACACGAAAGAAGTCAAAGATTGTGAACGCGTAACGTTCAAATAAAATCGGATAGCCAAAGATGTTGCATTTTCCTGGTTGGAGCGAAGCATGGATACGCGACAACCGATCAAAAAGTATTGTTTCGTCGTCGATCGAGCGCACGACGAGGGAGAAGTGACAAGGGTTGGAAAAAGTAATCGAAATAAATCCAAGAGAGCCGGCTGAGCACGGGCTTGCATGCCAAACGGCCATTTTTAAAACTCCGCCGGGAAAATAAGAGAAACTCATCAAGTAGGGATGATTGCCGTTCCCTCCACCATGAACCACCGACAACCCTCGCCCACGGGAGCCACCACGGGTCTCTACACTATTCCCTGTCTGTAATCTAGGCCCTCCCCCTCTATGGGTCTTCAGGAATTCGCCTACGGGTTATTGTCCAAGTATCTTCGCTATGTTGACCTTCAATAATGAAAGAATACCTTGGAAGAACGATACACAGGAGTGGATCTGCAGGGACGCGGAAGATGCCGAAGATTAGTCCCGTAGTAATATTAAACGAACCAATTGCGCCAGTGAATGGAAAAGTTTGATGAAAGTTTCTATCTATAATTCAAATATATTTATTGGTCCCAAAAAAAAACAAAAAAATAAATATGAATACTTGAATAAAAATATATTCAAATATATTTATTTGTCTCCCCCCCCCTCTCCCAAAAATACACATGAATATTAAAAAAAAATATATATTTAAATATATTTATTTGTCCTAAAAAAAAAATAAATATGAACACTTGAATAAAAATGTATTCAAATATATTTATCTGTCCCCACCCAAAAAAATAAATAAATATGAATATTAGAAAAAAAAAATATAATTAAATATATTTATTTATTCTAAAAAAAAAAAAAATATGAACACTTGAATAAAAATGTATTCAAATATATTTATCTATCCCCACCAAAAAAAATAAATAAATATGAATATTAGAAAAAAAAAATATAATTAAATATATTTATTTATTCTAAAAAAAAAAAAAATATGAACACTTGAATAAAAATGTATTCAAATATATTTATCTATCCCCACCAAAAAAAATAAATAAATATGAATATTAGAAAAAAAAAATATAATTAAATATATTTATTTATTCTAAAAAAAAAAAAAATATGAACACTTGAATAAAAATGTATTCAAATATATTTATCTATCCCCACCAAAAAAAATAAATAAATATGAATATTAGAAAAAAAAAATATAATTAAATATATTTATTTATTCTAAAAAAAAAAAAAATATGAACACTTGAATAAAAATGTATTCAAATATATTTATCTATCCCCACCAAAAAAAATAAATAAATATGAATATTAGAAAAAAAAAATATAATTAAATATATTTATTTATTCTAAAAAAAAAAAAAATATGAACACTTGAATAAAAATGTATTCAAATATATTTATCTATCCCCACCAAAAAAAATAAATAAATATGAATATTAGAAAAAAAAAATATAATTAAATATATTTATTTATTCTAAAAAAAAAAAAAATATGAACACTTGAATAAAAATGTATTCAAATATATTTATCTATCCCCACCAAAAAAAATAAATAAATATGAATATTAGAAAAAAAAAATATAATTAAATATATTTATTTATTCTAAAAAAAAAAAAAATATGAACACTTGAATAAAAATGTATTCAAATATATTTATCTATCCCCACCAAAAAAAATAAATAAATATGAATATTAGAAAAAAAAAATATAATTAAATATATTTATTTATTCTAAAAAAAAAAAAAATATGAACACTTGAATAAAAATGTATTCAAATATATTTATCTATCCCCACCAAAAAAAATAAATAAATATGAATATTAGAAAAAAAAAATATAGTTAAATATATTTATTTGTCCTAAAAAAAAAATAAACATGAACATTTGAATAAAAATGTATTCAAATATATTTATCTGTCCCCACCCAAAAAANAAAAAAAAATGCATTTTTCTGTCATGAGTCATCTATATTTATTTCTCAACAAGCATAAAAAAAAAGGTAAATNAAAATAAATATGAATATTTGAAAAAAAATATAGTTAAATATATTTATTTGTCCTAAAAAAGATAAACATGAATATTAAAAAAAAATGCATTTTTCTGTCGTGAGTCATCTATATTTATTTCTCAACAAGCATAAAAAAAAAGGTAAATCAAATATCTTTATTAACACGTTTCGTTAGCGAAGAAGTCTACCACACTTACTTGTCCTGTACACAGACCTTTCTATTTTTTATTCTTTAATCTTTTGTGTTCCTAGCTACGTTCGACACTTTAGCCCAACTAGTTCACATTCAATAGCCTACTTTTAAAAACTCTCAATAGTTTGACTAAATTTTCGTATTTTCATAACTAGTAAGATACACAGCTAGAAAATCTTCCATTACATTAAAATTCAATATAAAAGAGCCTATTTTATATCCCAAAAATGAAAATAATGGAACAAAACAAAATATCTATAATATATAAATACATAAATAAGTAATAACAATTGAATAATCTTCACACACTTCATTAAACCCTCAAACCACTCTACAATAAACTCTTAATAAAAAAAAAAAAAAAAAAAAAAAAAAAAGAACTGAACATAAACTTTCCCCGTACCGCCGAATAAGAAACTCCAATACAGAATATCATCAAAATATCTGCGAGACACAGTTGTCCTTTATCCCCAAACAGAAAAATCTAAAAAAAAAAGTGCCGCAGTAAACGTGTTAAAAGTACATCTACGTTGTCGATTGAATACATCAAAAATACGCTTGCAGAATAATTTCTTCTCGAAAGTAATTCCCACAAGGAAATCCTGAATGTTACGTGGTCCGCGAATAATGCAGCTCGCCGGAGCACGATACGAGCTAATTTCAAATTCGCCGTTCCCATCAGAGTCGCGCGACGAAGCCCGCTCTCTCGCAGAAAAATCTCATTTTCCTCGCCCTCGCGGCCACCCCTAAGAGCCGGCGCGCTCTACGTTCCTGTTACGCGAGCGAGGCCAATATTTGCCTAAGGAAATTCAGAAAAGTTTACGCAGGAGTCCCGGGGCTGCCTTACGAGCTCGGCTTTTCTTCAGTCAATTTTCTTTTCGCGACCCTCTCCGTTCTCCTCTTTTTTTAAATATTTCTCCGAGGGTTCTGGCGAACGATCCTACGTGAAATAATAATTTCACCGGGTGGTCCTTAGACACTGTTTTCAGTGTCTGAAGCGTGCCGCGAATTTAATTTCAATTTATCTTGGTTCGAATTGTTTAAAATTTGTAGACGAGAGAATTCTAACCCCTTGGCGTACTTTGACGAGTCTGACTCGTGATCACAATTTCGGGTTAAACGCGAATATCACGAGCGAGACTCGTAGTTACAGTTTCGGATCAAACGTGAATATCGCGAGCGAGACTCGTAGTAGCAGTTTCAGGTTAACCAATTGACTGCCAACTACGAGACGAAATTGTGAAAAGGTACAACGATGAATTCTTTCAGACTTTCCATGATTTTATGCAAAAGATATAAACGAAACTTTATTTCCCTTTCATGCTATTTTTTAAATATTCATGTTTGTTTTTTGTGGGACAAATAAATATATTTAAATACAGTACATCTTACAAAAATTGTGAAAACCTACAACGATGAATTTTTCGAGACCTTCGGTGATTTTATGCAAAAGCTACAAACGAAACTTTATTTCCTTTTCATGTTTTTTTTCAAACATTCATGTTTATTTTTTGTGGGACAAATAAATATATTTAAATACAGTACATCTTATAAAAATTCTGAAAACCTACAACGATGAATTTTTCGAGACCTTCCGTGATTTTATGCAAAAGCTATAAACGAAACTTCATTTCCCTTTCATGTTTTCTTTTTTCTTTTTTTTTCAAATATTCACGTTTATTATTTTCGAGACAAATGAATATATTTATATATATTGCACCTTACAAAAATTCTGAAAACCTACAACGATGAATTTTTCGAGACTTTTCATGATTTTATGCAAAATATATAAACGAAACTTTATTTCCCTTTCATGTTTCCCTTTTTCCTTGTTTTCAAATATTCACGTTTATTATTTTCGAGACAAATGAATATATTTATATATGTTGCACCTTACAAAAATTCTGAAAACCTACAACGATGAATTTTTCGAGACCTTCCATGACTTTATGCAAAAGATATAAACGATGTCTAGTATGTGTCGATAGAAAGTGATAACCGGCACGAGGTGCTCCAGTTGGATTCAATATAATTTTCAAAGGCGATGCAGTGCCACGTGTTCGATTAACACATCGTCTCGATTGAAGAAAACACGGAAACGCTAACGTGCGCACCACCGTTGGTAATGGGTCCCATTATCAAGATACCGATGCAGCGTCATTACTTTTAATTCGATTGATGGGACTTTAATAGTTTGATTACCGCCGAACGTTGTTTAAAGATTATGCTTATTATTTATTTTCACTGTCGCCGGAACCGACAGTGTACGGTGATTTGTAAGTTTAATGCGACTTTCTCCGAGGAACTTGTATCGTATTAAATCGCGTGTAATTGCGTAAGTTTCGTAGAAATTCAGCGAGAGTATCCGGTACTGTTTCTATTTTCAATTTTACTACTTTGTTTCGAGTTTCAAAGATCACTGTGCACGTGAACGAGACTAAGGATTATATTGGTATTATTAATGCTCGACACATTGACGACCTTATTTTTTGTAAATCTTATTACGGAATAAAGTTAGAATAAATTCTTGCTTGCGTAAGTATTTTTAGGAATAATTTGTATTCCAAAGATAGAATATAATTTAAAGTTTCAGTTAAGACGATGATTTATAAAAGTAATCTCTCATGCGTGGTCGTTCACTATTTTTATTTTTTTAACCGTCTATAACCCAAATTTCGTCTGCTTATCAGATCAAAAAAATACGATTGATTACAGTTGCTCAATTTACACAATTTTTTATATAGTAATAAAATTAAATAATACAATGGTAAACTATTTTTCAGTATTTTTAATAATACAATAATAAATAAAAAGCATGAAATTTTAGAAACTCATATGCATAACTATGTAACTTCTAAGTCACATGGCACCGCAGAGGGTTAAGATATGAAATACAAAATACTGGAAATTTTGTCATCCGTTTGTGATGTGTTAATTGCAATAAACCGTATAAAATAAGATATTCCAAGATAGATCATAATTTAAAGTTTCAGTTAAGACGATCATTTTTAAATGTAATTTTGCATACGTCGTCGTTCACTATTTTTATTTTTTTAAGATATGAAATACAAAATACGAAAAGTTTCGTCACCCGTCTGTGATGTGTTAAGACTTATATTGTGTATCAATTTTGTGAGCGAAAGTCTAATACTGTCTAGTGGAAAAGAGAACAATTCAGAAATGCGTACACAGGAATTGAATAGAATATAATTAACCCTCTCTGGCACCGTGTGACTTAAAAGTAACAAATTAATATATCTGTATTTAAAAAAATTTATTTTATGTAGTCATCACTGTACTATTAAATTTGATTACTGTATTACCTCAGAATTTTCCAATCAAAGCGAAAAACTGTAACGAAAGAAAATTATTCGATTCCCCTTGGTCTATCCCAGAGGTGGGGAACCTTTTTACCATTTAAATTAGGCAGCAATAAAGCAAACCGCTATAATATTTCATAATATGTATTTAATTTCCTTAACTCTCAAACTGTGGTAATCTATATAACTAAATATTAATTAATACAAGAGCTAGCTTTTACGGTTTATCCTATCACAAATAGCATAAGTATTAAGAAATCCACACCTCTTTCACCCACCCAAAATTCACAAAAATATTAAAAATTAGCCACATGAAACTACCTATAGATCATTCGTAACGATCACTCAGAAATGAAAGCAACACAACAATAAACTCCTTCCAGAATTAATATCGGTCTACAAAAGAAAACACATTGCTCACGAGAGTCTAAAAAACACAGCGCAGCAGACTCGCGAACCCTTTTCACGTTGCTCCAACAATCGAAATTCCTTTCCTCGACCTTACTTCTTCCTTTTTCTTCCTTTTCCTTCCTTTTTCTTCCTTTTTCTTTCTTTCTCTTCCACCGTTGGTTTGAACGCTATCGAGCAATACGATTTTCAAAGAATTATCTTAGAGAAGCCCGTAAAAGTGACACCTAAAAACGCGGGGACATATACAGCTAGAGCTCGGTGACATTTACGAGATAATACGCGACAAAGGCGAGTTACGAAATTTTACGGGGTCCCGGGCACCGTGGAAATATTTTTTTCTTCAACGGAGAGCCGGCCGGGACAGAAACCGCAATTATAGTCGTATTATGTGCCGTGGTTCGCATGCATTTTCTTTTTGCCAGTCGGCCAGCCCCGGTCACGTGTAAAACTCGCGTTTAAAGGCGCCTCCTCAACGCGGCCAGCCCGTAAAAAGAGCGGCCAGCGACAATTCGTGAGATAACATTGGATTCTTTATCCCGTTTTATGGCCGTCCGCCTCGGTTCCTCTGTTTTAGGCCTGAATGTGTTATGTTTTACATTTTCACGTTCACGCACGACGTGATTTTACTGTTCCTCAGCCGGGACACGGCTGCTCGAGCTTTCGAAGCATCTTTTAAGGGCGGGCCAGCGATCATTTTTCGCGCGAAACTGGAAATCGTTTACGAGTCGAGCAATTTGAATATTTTAGCGAATGACGAAGAACGCTTGGAGAATTCGAGAGATTGGTGTTATTGGAGATGTAGAGGCAAGGTTCGGCCAGATTTAAGGGAATTTAAATGGTTGTGAACGTATGAGAGGTATTCGAGGGTCGCGGTGTTTTATTGTTCGCTATTTGGATGGTTTAAAAGGGTTGGGTTCGTAAAAGCTTGGTCTAATTGTATGACGGTTATGATTGCATACTTTAAGAAGAAAGAAAATGTGGTAAAAGTTAATTGAAATATTCATATAAATGGAGATTAAATTAATTTACGCGGAAAGAGATGTATTTTATAAGTCGGAGTTTAATGGAGTTTAAGGTGAGAGACTTATGTTGATCGGAAAGTGTGGTTGGGTCACAGAGATTCGAACATAGTACTTTTAGTGAGGAACGTTTTTAAACGGAAGCATCGTTATTCGATATTTTTTATTCGAGCAAGGCTGTGTTGCATGAAATTTGCGTTGAGAATTTTGGAATATTGGAATTTTAAATTCGCTTTGTTCGTGGAGTATCAAAGATATTTTTAAGTGTTCAGTGTTTTTCTGTTTTCTGTTTTCCTTGTATTACTTAATATTAATATTTAATAAATTTGTCAATTAATGATTTCATATTAATATCTAGTAAATTTGTCAATTAATCATTTAATATCAATATCTAATAAATTTGTCAATTAATCATTTAATATCCATATCTAATAAATTTGTCAACTTATGATTTAATATCAATACCTAATAAATTTTTCAATTAACGATTTAATATCAATATCTAATAAATTTGTCAATTAATGATTTCATATTAATATCTAGTAAATTTGTCAATTAATCATTTAATATCAATATCTAATAAATTTCTCAATTTATCATTTAACATCAATATCTAATAAATTTCTCAATTAATAATTGCTTTAACAAACATATTTTTCTCAGTTGTAAAAACAAAAAAAAATAAAAATCCCACAATTCTGTCAATCTTCGGATTCTACTTTTGCTTTTACACCAGTTAAATATTTTCTATAACACGAATTAGCATATCACGGTATTTCATACGAATCTAATTACCATGTTCAACGAAGATTACCTACAAACTGATACACTATTAATGAAAGTACCTATAACATACTAAAACTCATCCTAAATTAAAAAAAAAAAAAACTAACATTACAATAAATCAAAAATGCAGCAACCATCGCATTTCGAACAATTTGCTAAGCATTCAACCAAGCACCAAGGAAATCTGATTTCGTCTCAAGATCGTCTCCGTTACAACCTGGATTTAGACTTCTTTTTCNTAATGATTTCATATTAATATCTAGTAAATTTGTCAATTAATCATTTAATATCAATATCTAATAAATTTGTCAATTAATCATTTAATATCCATATCTAATAAATTTGTCAACTTATGATTTAATATCAATACCTAATAAATTTTTCAATTAACGATTTAATATCAATATCTAATAAATTTGTCAATTAATGATTTCATATTAATATCTAGTAAATTTGTCAATTAATCATTTAATATCAATATCTAATAAATTTCTCAATTTATCATTTAACATCAATATCTAATAAATTTCTCAATTAATAATTGCTTTAACAAACATATTTTTCTCAGTTGTAAAAACAAAAAAAAATAAAAATCCCACAATTCTGTCAATCTTCGGATTCTACTTTTGCTTTTACACCAGTTAAATATTTTCTATAACACGAATTAGCATATCACGGTATTTCATACGAATCTAATTACCATGTTCAACGAAGATTACCTACAAACTGATACACTATTAATGAAAGTACCTATAACATACTAAAACTCATCCTAAATTAAAAAAAAAAAAAACTAACATTACAATAAATCAAAAATGCAGCAACCATCGCATTTCGAACAATTTGCTAAGCATTCAACCAAGCACCAAGGAAATCTGATTTCGTCTCAAGATCGTCTCCGTTACAACCTGGATTTAGACTTCTTTTTCTTGAAAAAAAAAAAAAAGAAAGCTCCGAACGACCGCCACGGTGCGAGATAAATCTCTTTTCTGGTCTACGATAGTCGACGGGTCAAAGAAAGAAGTTCTCGTCAGTTCTTGCCCGTGGAAGAACCTGAGAGGGATTTGAATACGATCGATTCCCAATAAATAAGGATTCCCCGTGATTATGGAGCTGGTTCTTCCACGTGGAAAGCGAACGAGGTTGAGAGGGTATGGAGGTGGGCTTGCTATCTGTAAAAGATAACGAGACAACCCTTGGCGACGGTAGTTGGGTTGGGCTTCGTTAGATCGAGTCCCTCTTACGGGTTCTTCAATTTTATTCGAACAACCGTCGGGGAAGGAAAATTCTTAAGTTAAGCTCGGTCGAGAAAAACGCTTCAACTTTGCGAAAGTTTTTCGAGTTATTGTAAACGATTGTTAAATGTATTATAAAAATAATAGGTCTAATATAAAATATAAATCGTGTAAAAGGTATTAAAAATATCATATTGTGATAGGAAGTTAGTTACTCGAACGTTGACGAGAGTCTAAAAAATTTTTGTAGAACCTACTGATTGTTCGATTTAATGTTTAACACGTTAAACGCCACGTCGATTTTGGTCGACTTTCCTTTAGGCTGTGTGCTGTGATAATAATTGAAAAACATATGGTCGCAAAGTAATTAGGAATTTAAGAAGAAAATTGTAGAGGACTGGAAAGGAAAGTCGTATCTTTGTTTAATGTGATTTAATAGAACTCATTGATGAATTATAAGGTATTATTTTTTTAAATTGACACTGTCAGTTTTCGGAAGTCAACGACGCCTAAACGAAAAACGTGTTAACCCTTTAACCGCGGGCGTGGTTTATGAATTACATATTAAAATTATAGTCAGAGGCGGGTGTGGTATGTAAACGTGTTTGTTAAATTTTCTTCTTTCGTTTAAGAGAAAGTGCAATGGATTCGGTGGGTTTTATATTAGAATAAAACTGCAACACCGTTACAATTCCACTATAGCTAATACTTTATATAAATGATATAATCTATTTTTACAATAATATATAATTCTTCTTATCGTATATTCTTTCCTCTTGTTATATACGTCCGCGCTTATCGACTTAACTATATCGGCTGTTCCTATTTTGTTTTTCTATAAACATATTGCCAGTATGTCTTTGGGCGCGTATATTTTAATCTTGATTATGGATAGAAGAGATTGGAGATTACTTATTATATATATTTTTTTTTTCAACAATGTTAATTTTTGCTAATATCGAAATATAAAAATAAGAAAAATCTTTTAAAATAGAATATTACTTCAGTAATATAAAATTAATGTGGTTTATAAACCACATCTGCAGTTAAAGGATTAAAAATTTATAGAAGTGATGGTTAGGTAAGAAAAAGGCAAATTTTATTTTATTATTTTATTATCTGGTATTTCACTGAACCTACCGATGACGCTCAATTTTATTTTTTATATTTTTAGTAAATATTTGTAAAGAGTATGAATGATTATAAAAATATTAAAGAAACTAAGAAATTGTTTCGTGCAGGTTTTTGTTAACATCAGTGTATTCGATCGTAACTTTGTACCCTAGAAAAATTTTCAAAAATAAGACGCTATCGTCGATGTATCAGACTTAATACAAATATCAGTGTATTCGATCATAACTTTGTATCCTAGTAAAATTTTCAAAAACAAGACGCCAACATCAATGTNTATCTTTGTTTAATGTGATTTAATAGAACTCATTGATGAATTATAAGGTATTATTTTTTTAAATTGACACTGTCAGTTTTCGGAAGTCAACGACGCCTAAACGAAAAACGTGTTAACCCTTTAACCGCGGGCGTGGTTTATGAATTACATATTAAAATTATAGTCAGAGGCGGGTGTGGTATGTAAACGTGTTTGTTAAATTTTCTTCTTTCGTTTAAGAGAAAGTGCAATGGATTCGGTGGGTTTTATATTAGAATAAAACTGCAACACCGTTACAATTCCACTATAGCTAATACTTTATATAAATGATATAATCTATTTTTACAATAATATATAATTCTTCTTATCGTATATTCTTTCCTCTTGTTATATACGTCCGCGCTTATCGACTTAACTATATCGGCTGTTCCTATTTTGTTTTTCTATAAACATATTGCCAGTATGTCTTTGGGCGCGTATATTTTAATCTTGATTATGGATAGAAGAGATTGGAGATTACTTATTATATATATTTTTTTTTTCAACAATGTTAATTTTTGCTAATATCGAAATATAAAAATAAGAAAAATCTTTTAAAATAGAATATTACTTCAGTAATATAAAATTAATGTGGTTTATAAACCACATCTGCAGTTAAAGGATTAAAAATTTATAGAAGTGATGGTTAGGTAAGAAAAAGGCAAATTTTATTTTATTATTTTATTATCTGGTATTTCACTGAACCTACCGATGACGCTCAATTTTATTTTTTATATTTTTAGTAAATATTTGTAAAGAGTATGAATGATTATAAAAATATTAAAGAAACTAAGAAATTGTTTCGTGCAGGTTTTTGTCAACATCAGTGTATTAGATCGTAACTTTGTACCCTAGAAAAATTTTCAAAAACAAGAAGCCATCGTCGATGTATCAGACTTAATACAAAAATCAGTGTATTCGATCGTAACTTTCTATCCTAATAAAACTTTCAAAAATAAGATGCCATCGTTAACGTATCAAACTTAATATAAATATCAGAAGGTATCCTCAATGTATCGAACTTAATACAAATATCAGAAGATATCCTCAATGTATCGAACTTAATACAAAAATCAGTGTATTCGATCGTAACTTTCTATCCTAATAAAACTTTCAAAAATAAGATGCCATCGTCAATGTATCAAACTTAATACAAATATTAGTGGGTTCGATCGTAATTTTGTATCCTAGTAAAATTTTCAAAAACAAGACGCCAACATCAATGTATCAAACTTAATATAAATATCAGAAGATATCCTCAATGTATCGAACTTAATACAAAAATAAGTGTACTCGATCGTAACTTTCTATCCTAATATAACTTTCAAAAATAAGATGCTATCGTCAATGTATTAAACTTAATACAAATATTAGTGTGTTCGATCGTAACTTTCTATCCTAATAAAACTTTCAAAAATAAGATGCCATCGTCAACGTATCAAACTTAATACAAAAATCAGTGTATTGGATCATAACTTTGTATCCTAGTAAAATGTTCAAAAACAAGACACCATCGCCAATGCATCGAACTTAATTCAAATATCAAAAAAATATCCTCCACCCAAACCCGAAAAATCAGATTAATGTTTCTTGTAAATATAAATATTCAAACACGAACATCTCCGATTCTCCCCAACGAGTGATTGAAATCAAGCACAAAGGGCGCGTCAAACCGTAACAGCTTCGATCGGTGGCGCAAAGCTCGCGAGCGGAATCAGTCAGCCGGGCCGAAAGTAACAAGAAGCTGCTGCAACGCCCGTCATACATCGCCGCCACTAATCGTACGGTCGACGCGAAATTACAAATCCCTTCTACAAACACGTACGTTCTCGCCTTTGTCAATCTAACGGCACCGAATCAACCATCCTCTTACGATCGAATTAATTCGACGTTCCCGTTGGTTCCCCGAGGTTCGCGAACAAGCGGCGAACGAGCGAAAAGAAAAAAAAAATCAAATAAAAAAAATCAAATAAAAAAAAAGAAAAAATGAAATACAAACGAAGCGAATAGAAAACTCTCGAATTCCTGTGCGATCAAAAACGAAAAGGAGCAACGAGGGCAAGCGGCAGCGAACTGAACCGAAGAAGAAAAGGAGGGAAAAGCAAACGGCAACTTAAAGTTACGAAAAAAAAAAAAAAAAAAAGGAAGAAAAGAAGAACAATCGAATACCTGGCCGGTAAGAATTCGCATCGCAAATCCGTCCCACGTCAGCAGCGGACCGAAATCACGAATTCTCGGACTGTTGCGTGATCCGGCGTTGATTTATGACAAATAAGAGAATTCGGCCTGGCTACGCACGTTTCGAGCGGTATAACCAGGCGCGTACCAATAATGAATACGTATAAGGAAGAGGGAAGGAGCCCCCATGGACGTGGCTGGAGGGGGGAAGCCCTGAGTGTACGAGCCGTCGACTTATTTGAAATGTAAAGACGCGCCTCTCTTTTCTCTCCGTCTCCGTCCCTCTGGCCGCGAATATTCCATTAGCGGCGCTCTGTGTGCGTGTAGGGCATTGCGCGTGGCATACATGCATAATCGTATATCAAATTATTTATATGTGCACCGGTGCACGGCAATGCGTCTGCGGAATGTACGTGCACACCGTATGGGAGAAATGCACGCGCGCGCGCCACCGTGAACCTTAAGATCTTTCTCCTTCTTTCTTTCTCTCTCTCTCTCTCTTTTTCTCTCATTTCTGTTCATGATTTTCATATGGTCGTTTGTACGTGTGTTTCACGTAAGCGTGTAAGTACGTGGAATCCCGCGCACAAGAGCACGATGGCGCCGTCAGTCAATATTTATAAGCTACGGAGCTCTGTCCGTTTGTTTAACCCTCCGTAGACTGGCTCTCGTTTTTTTTTTTTTTTTTTTTTCTTCCTTTTTTTATTCTCTCGTGAACGATGTAAAATACGACGCAATAAATTGCTGCGAAAATTTCAGCCGCTTTCGGGGTGGCGAGCGATTCCGAGCGGGAAGTTAGCGGGACGAGGCAAATTTTGGAACGGCCGCTCGTGGTCGCTTGGAATTTATGCTGATGGGGTGTTTGGATTAATGGGGTTGAGTCGAGGGGTTTTTGGAGCTGCGTTGGTGGCTGGGGAGATAGTTAATTGTAAGCGAAAGGAGGTGAAATAGTTTAACCCTCTGTGGGACGTGTGGATTTCGTGTTTCAAAGATATGTTGTAAACGGAATTAATTTATCTTATCGTTAACCGATAAAGGAACAGAACTGAATAGTGTAATTTTTATCCCCCTTCTGTTTTATGTTTGATAAAACGTGTTTTTTTCTTTTTAAATTTGTTTGAAATAAAATATTTATAAAGTTCGGTGCAATGGCACGAGTTTGTTAACCCTCTATGGGACCGTGTGACATAAAAGTTACAAACTGATGTATCTATATTTGAAAAAATTAATTTTGTTTAGTCGTCACTGCGCTATTAAATTTGATTACTGTATTACTGCAGCGACGCCACGATCCATCTACGGTAATTATTAGTTAAAACATTTACAAATCAAAATGAAAAACTATAATCAATCGTAATTTTTTCTCCAGTAAGCAGACAAAATTCAGGTTATAGAGGGTTAAAGTTAAGTTTCCTTATGGATGGGAATGTATGCAGAACCAAAATACAAATCCTAAGGTGTTTTTAATTGTTCAATAGTGCACACTTTATTTCAAAGTATTCTGTAATAGAGAGATCTCTATTCTAAATCTTCATTTAATTTTTACAATTATAAACATTTGAAGCACTCTGGTCACCGATGACCACCGTAGCGCTAGAAGAGAAACAATCTCCGGTCACGTATGACCACCGTGGCAGTCAACGTGTTAAAAATCAAGTAAATGGGAAAAAAAATATCCTGAATTCTACGAAGCAAGTAACAAGGCTTGCAACGAAATATAATTGTGTAAATAAAACAAATGAAGCCGTTCTTAACCCTCTATGGGACCGTGTGACTTAAAAGTTACAAACTGATGTATCTATATTTTAAAAAATTAATTTTCTTTAGTTATCACTGCACTATTAAATTTGATTACCGTATTAGTGTATTGACGCCACGATCCATCTACAGTAATTATTAGTTAAAACATTTACAAATCAAAATGAAAAACTGTAATTAATCGTATTTTTTCTCTAATAAGCAGACAAAATTCGGGCTATAGAGGGTTAATTTGTTCATATTTGTTTATAGTATTTAACCCTCTATGGGACCGTGTGACTTAAAAGTTACAAACTGATGTATCTATATTTGAAAAAATTAATTTTCTTTAGTTATCACTGCGCTATTAAATTTGATTACTGTATTACTGTAGCGACGCCACGATCCATCTACAGTAATTATTAGTTAAAACATTTACAAATCAAAATGAAAAACTGTAATTAATCGTATTTTTTCTCTAATAAGCAGACAAAATTCGGGCTATAGAGGGTTAATTTGTTCATATTTGTTTATAGTATTTAACCCTCTATGGGACGGTGTGACTTAAAAGTTACAAACTGATGTATCTATATTTTAAAAAATTAATTTTCTTTAGTTATCACTGCGCTATTAAATTTGATTACTGTATTACTGTAGCGACGCTACGATCCATCTACGGTAATTATTAATTAAAACATTTTCAAATCAAAATGAAAAACTGTAATTAATCGTATTTTTTCTCTAATAAGCAGACAAAATTCGGGCTATAGAGGGTTAATTTGTTCATATTTGTTTATAGTATTTAACCCTCTATGGGACGGTGTGACTTAAAAGTTACAAACTGATGTATCTATATTTTAAAAAATTAATTTTCTTTAGTTATCACTGCGCTATTAAATTTGATTACTGTATTACTGTAGCGAGGCCACGATCCATCTACGGTAATTATTAATTAAAACATTTTCAAATCGAAGTGAAAAACTGTAATCGATCGTAATATTTTCTCCAATAAGCAGACAAAATTCGGGCTATAGAGGGTTAAGTCTCCGTAATCGATCGGTAACGCTGCGATGCCTCATCGAGCATAAAGAAAATAAGAGTATCGAAAGGAAGAGAGGTACCCTCTTACCGATCACGTACAAAGCTGAGCTCGATCGAACGTGCCACGAACATCTGGATCGTAGAGTAACATAATCATAATGGGAGACGTTTTGCGGATAATCCGTGCGCGTACCTATGGTCGATGCATCGATTCAGGTATACACACCTATACACGTGCAACGAATAGCCTGAAGATGCAACTGTAAAGTGTACGGGAACACGCATACACGAGCGGGTATTCACGGATACAAGCGCAGGTGGACGTGCGGTGGTATGAAATGATCGTTATTCGAATGATCTCCATTTTTCCTCCTTTTGTTCCTTTTCGGTGGTTATTTGATTTGATCGGCGCAGGATGCGCAGAAATAAACCGGCAAAAAGCGTTAAACGATACAGTGGAAAGCAAAAGTTGATACAGTACGGAGCGAGGTTATTGGAAATTCGACTAATAATTCAAGCCATGGATTCGAGTTCCTGGAAAATTGCGTTGCTGGAAAACACGGTGTTTTTGGTATTCGAGTACGTGGATGTTGAATTATAAGAATAGTTCTTGAATTCTTATGGATTTTTCGGTAGATTCGGAATAAGAATTACGATTACAAGTTTTAGTTCTACTTAAGCATTAATGTGTTAGAACATTCTGAATTTGTAAAACAAATTGTTCTATGCAATATGAAATTAAAATACAAAAAAATTGTATTAAACATTTAATTCTACTCAAGCATTAAGATATTAGAATATTCTGAATTTCTAAAACAAATTATTCTATACAATATCAAATTAAAGTACAGAAAATAGTATTAAACATTGCTATTTGATTCTACTCGAGCATTAAGGTATTAGAATATTCTGAATTTATAAAACAAATTATTCTATACAATATCAAATTAAAATACAGAACATTGCTATTTATTTCTAAAACAGTTATATCTAACTTATACATTTTTCTCTTCTGAAATAATTCGACTATCACGTTTCATACACCATTAACAAATATTTTGGCGCTTAAACATTTAAGTGTCACGAATCATTTCAAAAATTCGATCGGAAGATGCCAAACAACGCAATTACGCTTTTTTAATTTCAGAAACAAACCAAAATTGATCGTGCTCACGACTTCCGTTTGACGGAGTGTCAAAGACGAAAATAACTATTGCTAATACGCATGAAGATTGAAGAAATGGTAACCAAGGGGTTAAACAAATATATAATATTCACTAACAAATCTTTAAATTTTCAATTTATTATAAATCTAAATTAATTTACCAATATTTCGACATCACGCGACATTTTTTTTACACCAACAATAATGCTTGGCCAAGTTTCGTTATTCAATGATCAGTTTATGCTCAAATTTCTTAATATTAGGTTGAAAACTATGAAACGGGCGTTTTTTGTTTAGTCTGTGTTCACCTACGACTGAGAGAGATACATTATAACGCGCGCTCGATATTTTTATTCATAAAGCTTAAAGGTATTCTTCTTACTCATTTTCTACAATTTTTTCGCCTTTGTTTCCCATTTTCATTTTATTTTTATCCTAAACCAGATGGAAACAAAACGCGATTTACATCTACTCTTGTTGTACGAGTTTAAATTAAATCATACCGCGGCTCAAGCTTCGAGAAATATTAATCAGGCATTCGGAGATGGATCCACCGATGAAAAAAATGCTCGAT
This sequence comes from Ctenoplectra terminalis, assembly GCA_019453375.1. Classification (NCBI taxonomy): domain Eukaryota; kingdom Metazoa; phylum Arthropoda; class Insecta; order Hymenoptera; family Apidae; genus Ctenoplectra; species Ctenoplectra terminalis. The sequence continues at coordinate 49,486 of SMSQ01001264.1, forward strand.
ATTGGTTCGAAAAATTTCGTTCGGGCAATTTAAGTATCGCGAACGAGCCTCGAGGAAGACCACCGGCCCATATTGATAACGAGGAATTAACACTAAACCTACCGACGATTAGACTATACCTGCTTGTATTAAAGAAATTACAATAATAGATACTTAGAAAAATACACAATGCTAGAGAAACAAATCTTTGACCATATATTTTACAGAAAATCACAAAAAAATATTCAAAAGTGCACGGTTAATAATTTATAAAATTTGGAGAAGAAATTACGAAACGGTCATTTGACCGCTTTGGTAGGTTCAGTGTTAAGGACGACTGTGGAATCCGATCCACGCACAACTAGTCGAACACTTGGGTCTAAACTAGGAACTAGTCGTACAGCTGTGTTAAAACATTTTCGTGCAATAAATAAAGTAAAAAAATTGGACTCGTATGTGCCGCACGAATTGACGCAACGCCCGTTTCATAGTTTCCAACCTAATACTAAAAAATAGAAAAATTCGAAACACGTTTCGAAACCAGCCAGTAAGTCGTGTACTCTGTACGTAACACGATTTTATATTCGGAACGAGGTTCGAGATTATTTCAAGGTCATTATATTACAGGTCATTGTACCCGTTCTTGATATACAGATTCAGAGTAAACAATACATAATTTTCTAAATGTACATTATTTCAGGATTTAAAGAGTCCTGTAACGATGCAAGATTTATCGCGGATATTATTTATATCTGTACCCCTGCTTAGTATGACTCGTATGTAGTAATTTCGTTTAAGAAAGCCTTTACCATTCAGCAGGCTGCCTTAATAATTGATGCAAGCCCTGATGACAGTAGGAAGAACAATATAATACGTATTCTACACAGAGTGATGACAAAGTTTAACTTTCCGTGTACGGCTTGCATACTGATTCAAGCTGCATATGTTCGTTGCCGGACGATCTAGACGCGGTACGTTCGATCAAGCTGATCGTTGTACGTGATCGGTAAGAGGGATGCTTCTCTTCTTTTTGGTATTCCTTCTTTGTAGTTGACCGCGTAAATAGATGTCAGTGATCTTTGTGGTAAGATTCCTTCCTACTTCCTATTTAAATTCTCCTTTCTTGTTCGGACGTCTAGCGTTCTCGTTTAAAGAAAGGAAAAAAAAGGATTTGTAATTCTATGAATCTGCGGCGATTAAAAGTGATCGAAATACATTCGCGTTTTGTTCTCTTTTGAAAAAGAAAATATTATACTAGTCCTACTTTGATTTGTAATTTTATGGATTTATGGAGATTAAAAGTGGTTAAAATGCATTCGCGTTTTGTTCTCTTTTGAAAAAGAAAATGTTATACTTGTCTTATTTTTTGATTTGTGATATTATGAATTTTTGGCGATTAAAAGTGATTAAAATACATTCGCGTTTTATTCTCTTTTGAAAAAGGAAATATACTGGTCCTACTTTGATTTGTAATTTTATGGATTTATGGAGATTAAAAGTGGTTAAAATGCATTCGCGTTTTGTTCTTTTGAAAAAAGAAATATTATAGTGGTCCTATTTTGATTCGTAATTGTATGGATTTATGGTGATTAAACGTGGGTAAAATGCATTCGCGTTTTGTTCCCTTTTGAAAAAGAAAATATTATACTAGTCTTATTTTTTGGTTTGTGATATTATGAATTTTTGGCGATTAAAAGTGATTAATATACATTCGTGTTTTATTCTGTTTTGAAAAAGAAAATATTATACTAGTCTTATTTTTTGGTTTGCGATACTATGAATTTTTGGTGATTAAAAGTGATTTAAATATATTCGCATTTTATTCTTTTTTAAAAAAGAAAATATTATTCTGGTTCTACTTTGATTCGTAATTGTATGGATTTATGTCGATTAAAAGTAATTAAAATACATTCACACATTATTTTCTTTTGAAAAAGAAAATATTATACTTGTCTCATTTTTACATTTGTAATACTATGAATTTGTGATGATTAAAAGTGTTTTAAATATACTTGTTATAGTTAAAAATTATTTAAATAGACCCCGTATAATATTTTCTTCTCCAAAGGAATAAAATGTGAATGTATTTTAAGTTATATGTTATTTTAAAAGACAATTCCAATAAACATAAATCGGTCGCTTTAATATCTCCAGCGAAGCCTAGACGTAGATTGCTGGTAAAAAATAATTTAACAGAATAAGCTTCGTGGGACATGCGGTTTAATCGCGACTCTTGATTCAACACAGTCCCCTGTTTCCACATTTTCTCAAAAACTCCTGATTGATCGATGGCACTGTTGGCTGGCGGGAAAAATGACAAGGGATGGATTCTACGTCGGATGGCAGCGAGGGGAAGAGAGGTTACACGTACACGGCTACGTGATCAGCATTAACCCTCGTCAGTCCTCGTTCCTTTTTGGCTAAAAAAGGGAGCGTTTTAAATTTCCTCGACTATTTCGAGGGTGGCCTCCTTTGATCGCAGAGAATGTCATTAGGGCTTCTACTCTTACGAGCCCTGTTGCCACAGTTAAGGCTTGAATCTCGGATTGAATTCGAATTTCTTTCGCCAAACTCACCGGGTGCATCAACTTGTTTGAAATTTAAAATCCTTGATATTTATTATAATTATACAAAAGTAGTAATCGTAGAATGATTATGGTCTCGATATTTATTGTGCTTGGTTTATTGAAAAGAATGTTGGTTTCCGATAAAGATAATTTGATGTTCATTAATAATTTAACATCCATAAAATCCTTCAAATTTATTATAATTATAAAAAAATAGTAATCGTAAAATGGTTATGGTCTCGATATTTATTATGCTTGGCTTATTGAAAAGAATGATGCTTTTGGATAAAGATAATTTGACGTTCATTAACAATTTAACATCCTTGAAATCCTTGAAATTTATTATAATTATGCAAAAATAGTAATCGTAGAATGATTACGGTCTCAGTATATATTGTATTAGCTTTATTGAAAAGAATGATGTTTTTGGATAAAGATAATTTGTCGTTAATTAACCCATTAACTGCGGATGTGGTTTATAAATGACATTAATTTTATATTACTGTTTTTTATAGTCTATTCTATATTATTTAGTTCATTATATTATTATAGCAATGGTTGTTCATAAGAATAAAAACGTCTACACCTGTTTGACGACTATATCCGTCATAGAGAAATGGCAGTATTTTGTGGCATGACGACTATATCCGTCATGCGTAAAATTTAGTTACCATTTCCTATTTAAATTGTTATTTTAGCGAAAACCAACATATATTCGTAAATTTCAATATATTTAGAATCATTGAACGTCGAAACGAAATAAAACAAACAAATAAAATCATGCATCCCCGTATGGGGCTGGATTCTCGCGGCACACATAGGCGCACGCTCTGAAAAGAGTTCGTCAAAGCTAACTGGTTAACACGTTGACTGCCCAGTGGTCATATGTGACCGGAGATTGTTTCTCCTGTAGCGCCATGATGGTCATCGGTGACCAGAGTGCTTCAAATGTTTATAATTGTAAAAATTAAATGAAGATTTAGAATAGAGATCTCTTTATTAGAGAATACTTTGAAACAAAGCGTGCAATATTCAACGATTAAAAATTTTTATTAGACGATCAAAAATGAAATTAACCCTTTCGTTACGGTGCTCCGAAGACCAAAAATATTATTGGTATACAGATCGATACAGTTTTTATTAACATAACGGAAATATGGCTATTAAAATGTAGGTACATTGTATAATGAATTATGATATAACACGTGTAAATGAAAATAAAAATAATTCAATGCTATAGAAAATCTCCGTGCACAATTTTAACAAATTACTACTTCATTTCTGAGGGCGTATATATACGTCTTTCGTAGCGAAAGGGTTAATTTTTGTCGAATCTTCTATTTACCGGTGTGGCGTCCCGAGCCATGGCGTCCTGATCAAAACATGTGAGTTCGGCGTGGCAGTCAACGTGTTAACACTAGAACTACCGAACAAGTCAAAATGACTTGTTCATAATTTCTTATAGAAATTTTAGAAATTTACAACAATGAATTTTTGCGGATTTTCCGCAATTTTTTGTAAAAGATATTCATAAAGAATTGTTACCCTTATTATAGCTATTTTTCGAAATACCTATCATTTTGATTTCTTTGGTACAAATAAGTCTATTTTAATCCTAATTACCTAAGATTGAACGGTCACCGTAAAATCACGCATCGACAGAAACCGATCGTGCTCCGATTGTCAGCTTCGCAGCCTAGACGCATAACAGAAGCGCAATATCGCCGCTTGGCACTCGAACGGTTAAAATCGTACAAACAGAAACTCCGTGCTCGTTCTTCCGTTTCCATAGCAGGGGACAACACGTTGGCGCGTGGAATCATCACCGTCGGCCGAAAAGTGACAAGGGGAGGGTTATTGCTTCGAGTATTGATTGCCGATCGTGTCGCGCACCCCTGACGTGAATTATCATCGGCGATAGTAGTGAAAAAAAAAAAAAGAAAAAGGCCTGAGTCATCGGGACCGTTCGATAGTCACCCTTCATCGGGCAACGCGGAACAATCGTCCACTGGTTTCGTATTCCACGTACGATCGGGCTTCTTTGCATCGCTCGTCTCTGCTAGGGAAACTTCGATACCATTTATCATAATTTATTGACATCGGCGAGATAAAGCGGCTGCTTAACCCGTGGCAACGTTCGATCGCGGATGTTAACAATCGGAATAAACGCAGGTTCGCGTGATTTCGCGTGGAACGATGCAGCGTTACGTTTGATAGGGGAGACAGGGATTGTTTAACTAATTTTTAACGTATTCAATTTGTGTGAATAAGTCATTCTTCGTTGACGATTTGCAGGTAAAATATTTGTACGTTCGATTAGATGTATGAGCTTAATTCTTTGCCCTATAACCACGAGTCACACTCGTGGCGCCGATTCTGGTTAAAATACAATAAAAAGGCAACATATTTATGATAAAGTTGAATTTTAACTTTAACTGTAATTTAAGTTTACAAGATTGAAAATTAGTAAATACAAAATATATGTAATATTTCAATACTTTGCGTTTGGCGGAGTGTCAATGAAGATTGAAGAAATGGTAGGCTAATGGGTTAATTTTAAAAATTGCTTTGATTTATTGTTCATTATTTTTGTTATAAATGTTTTTACGTTAATCGAGAATTATAACGTTGAATCTATATTTATTTTACTGTTATTTTAATTTATATGGATTAACGAGAGCGATTTGTTGACTTATGTGACGGGGTTGATTGACTTGGTACTTATTTTTATATATCTATGAAGGAGTAATGGTATTAACGAGAATTAAACATTTGTTTGCTCAAAAATAAAATTTTGTAAAATGTAATTTTATAAATAAAATTATAAAATTAAGAATAAATTTATAAAATTTCTTTAAGAAATTAGGAATTAGTCATTATGACTATTTTGGTAGTGTTAGGGTTAATCATATTCAACTAGAAATTTATTATTTATTTTTCTAATGAATATTGTTTACGATATTTTTCGTATTTTTTTGTTAATGCATTAATTATTAAAATTGCCTTTCGAGTATATTTCCTAAATATTTATAGTTAGCGATTGTAATTCAATTAACCCTCCGTTGCATGATTTTTCCTAATTTTAGAAAGAAATACGAGAACACTCACAAATGATAATAACAAGAAAATTTCAATAATATATTTTGTTTTCTTCAACAAATTTATATAAGAAACCATAAAAGACAAGATTTGTATCATTAATGATAACTCACAAATTATACCAAATTTCAATTTAAACGCAAAGAATTTAAAATAAACGATATGTTCCATATTTTCAACACGATACAACGAAGGGTTAAATAAAAAAAAGAAAGCAATAAAACAAAGTATTAAATCAATTCGGTGAATCACAGTAAATAAAATTACTGTTTTACCGTTCCTTTCGATAAATAATAATATGTCCAGTACCACTGCCCACGCCGATACTCCTCATCCAACTCGGAACGCACTTGTTTCTCCAATTCCTAGCAAACTCGCAGTTAAACCACGGCCAGTTGAAATGTTTTTCGCGTCCTCGACACCGTCATAAATAATCTCAATAAGCAATACACCGCGAATGTGCGAACAGGAAGCAATTAGCATCGTGCTTTCGCGGATTATTGTCGGACGTTGCTTTCTCATCTCATTTTCTCGGTAATATAATTGCGGAGAAAATAACGCGCAACGATTTCCAGCCGGGCCGCGGTCAGGCATTCCTGTAGAAGCATTAGCGACGTTTACTGCCTCGAGAGCCGGGGAAATTTTTGTATCAGCTTGCATAATTTAGCTATTTACTTGTCGTTTTAATGCACGACTCGGTCGCATGCCTCGTCGCTTTTTCTCGCCATGATTTTCCACGCTTCCATACCCATTACAATACCTTTGTCAACGTCTCGTTCGCGACAAAAACATAATTACCTCTCTAATTGCGTCTAATGACATCGATATACCGTGTTCTTACGAGGAGACGAATCGTTCGAGTAAAATGGAGATTTCTTCCTTTGTTTGAAAGCAATGTGCGCGAGGGAAGATGAAAGTTTCGATTGTGACGTACTTCCAAGTACGTTACTTTTTTTTGGAAAGAACATTTTTATCGTAGCTTTGAAATTTAGAGTTCAGGAAGTATTCTTGTAATTTAACATTCACGAATGAAATGTTCTTTTTTGAAATAAAAGTTTGATCCCATGTAATATGTTCGAAGAGTCATTTAAATAAAATAATTTGGGTGTGATTTAATGCATATTTCTTACTGATTAATTAATTTTATTATTTCAAATTTATCATTGGTTCTGGAATTCTGAAATTTATTGAGTTTTGCTTTTACAAATCTTTCGTTATATTTAATTTTGATTATGAATAATCAGTAATTAATTTCAAACTTAGCCAAGACACACGAAACAAGAGAAATCTTTTGCGAAGTTGGAATCAAATAATTTAGATCCTAACCATCTTGATTATTCTATATTAATCCTTGCCCTTACATTTTTATTTTTATTCCATGGATTTCCTTTTATTTACAACTCCAGTTTTTCAAAACCCACGAAACATGGGAAATCTTTTGCGAAGCTAGAACCGAATAATTTAGATCCTAATCATCTTTATTATCTTACATTAATTTGTTCAAATCTTATTTGACACATATCCTTTTACTTCGAACTTCAGTTTTTCAAAGCTTTCAATGACCACCAACCACTAACCAACTCCAAACCAAATAAAAACGCACAAAACAAGAGAAATCTCTCGCGAAGTTGGAACCAAGTCATTTAAATTTTAACAATTTTCACAATCCTACATTAATCCTTATCCTTAAATTTTAGATTTGACACATTTCCTTTTACTTCCACCACCAGTTTCTCAAAGCCCTCAACGACCACCAACCAATAACCAATTCCAATCCAAATAAAAACTCCCAAAACAAGAGAAATCTTTCGCAAAGCTAAAACCAAACAACTTAGATCCTAATCATCTTTATTATCTTACATTAATCTGTTCAAATCTCATTTAACACATACCCTTTCACTTTCCTCTCAATTTTCTCAAAGCTTTCAACGACCACCAACCAACAACCAATTCCAAACCAAATCAAAACGCCCAAAACAAGAGAAATCTCTCGCAAAGTTAGAACCAAACAATTTCAATCCCAACCATCTCCATTATTACCCTACATCTACATTAATCCANTCAAATCTCATTTAACACATACCCTTTCACTTTCCTCTCAATTTTCTCAAAGCTTTCAACGACCACCAACCAACAACCAATTCTACATCTACATTAATCCACATTCTCGCATTTAAAATCTTATTCGACAAATTTTCTTCTACTTCCAACTCCAGTTTTTCAAAGCTCTCGACGACTGCCGACGACCAAGCAATACCAATCGTTTTCCCAACGGACCAGAAGAAATACAAATCACCGTGTACACGATTACCATGACCATCCAGAAACCAGCCACGCGAGATTGTCCATTTAAACTAAAAGGCGCGCAGCTGATTAAAAAAAGGCTGGGTCCCCATGAAGAATTCAGAAGCTCGCGGGCGTACAGGGCAAGAAGAAGGTCGAAGGTGGCGCGACGATGCAGTGGTACGCGGTTTTTCCTTTCGGTGGCGTGGCTTACGGCACCCAAGAGGCGCGGCTGCTCCGACGCCGGGCATACCGAGCAGGCATTACTTGATTGTCTTGTCAGAAACGAAGCAACGGTGCTCCCGTAGCCTTAATCTAACTTTCTTGCCCCCTTCGAGCGGCGGATATCGTCTGCACACGTGGTTCCAGGACGTACGGTCGGAGAGAATGAACCGAGGCTCGAAGAATGCTCGACCTGCGATCAAGTCGCTCACCGTTTTCTACGAACCGCGCACGGATAATCTCTGAATTAGGTTTTAGCGAATTTCATATTGGATCCGGCGTGACGAGGATGATTATGGAAGCTGAAGGTGTCTGATAAAATAGTTTCTTTTTATACGAAAGCTAATTTCAAGGGTTGTTATACGAAGAACCGGATAGTTTTGCAAATACAGAGGATATTCGGTTTATTAGGGCGCTTGAGATAAATATATGATTCCATATTATATTAATGAATTCCTCGATGGAAACCTAGTTACTTTAAATTGTTATTTTTTTTATGAAATGGTAGTGTTCGTTGACGGTGTATATTTATTTAACACGTTAAGCGTCACGTCGATTCTTCTGGACCGACGCTCAAATTTTCGTTTAGGCGTCGTTGGTTTCTAAGGACTAATAGTTTTAGCATTGCGTTATTTTAGAATTACGTTATGGAAGCTGCGAGCGTCTGATAAAAGAGTTTTTTTTATACGAAAGCTAATTTCAAGGGTTGTGATACGAAGAACCGGATATCTTTGCAAATACAGAGGATGCTCAATTTATTAGGGCGCGTGAGATAAATATATGATTTCATATTATATCAATGAATTCTTCGATGGAAAACTGGTTACTTTAAATTGTTATTCTTTTATGAAATAGTAGCGTTCGTTGACGGTGTATATTTATTTAACGCGTTAAGCGCCACGCCGGTCTCTGTGGACTGAGCATAAAATTTTCGTTTAGGCGTCGTTGGTTTCTAAGGACTGATAGTTTTAGCATTACGTTATTTTATAATTACGTTCAGAATTGCGTTACGGAAGCTGAGAGCGTCTGATAAAAGAGTTTTTTTTATACGAAAGCTAATTTCAAGGGTTGTGATACGAAGAACCGGATATCTTTGCAAATACAGAGGATGCTCAATTTATTAGGACGCTTGAGATAAATATATGATTTCATATTATATCAATGAATTCTTCGATGGAAAACTGGTTACTTTAAATTGTTATTCTTTTATGAAATAGTAGCGTTCGTTGACGGTGTATATTTATTTAACGCGTTAAGCGCCACGCCGGTCTCTGTGGACTGAGCATGAAATTTTCGTTTAAGCGTCGTTGGTTTCTAAGGATTGATAGTTTTAGCATTGCGTTATTTTAGAATTACGTTTCAGTGAATTTCATATTGGATCCGGCGTGACGAGGATGATTATGGAAGCTGAAGGTATTTGATAAAATAGTTGTTTTTTATATGAAAGCTAATTTCAAGGGTTGTGATACGAAGAACCGGATATTTTTGCAAATACAGTGGATGCTGAATTTATTAGGGCGCTTGAGATAAATATATGATTTCATATTATATTAATTCATTTATGCATTTATGCAATGATTCATCCGGTCTCTGCGGATCGACGATGAAATTTTCATATATCATTCACAATTAATTTATCATCACCTTCGTTAATTACATCATTCATCAATCGAAATAGAGGAAAGTAAATGTACACGCTTTTACTTTACCAACCGAGAGTTTTAACGAAGTTTCATCTGGAAACTAGTTAGGGTCCAGTTATTGCTTTAATTCGCGCGTTCACGCATGCGGTTCTATATTTTTAGAAATTATGTTAACGCGTTACGCAAGTCGATATTTGCGTTGAGTGAAAGAGCAGCAGGATAATTTTGCATCTACGTGACCAATGTATCTTAAGACGTCCGTTAAGTAGTTTAATTTTTGCCAAGTGTTTCTCTATTTCATTTTTTCCGAGATATAAAATTAAATAAATTTTAGAACTTCGAAATTAATATTATTTGATTATTAAAATTTATTCGAATAAAGATGGAAGTGTTCTAGATTTGGATTGATTCAGGTAAAAGTCCTCGTAAGATGCTCTTTATTCGACTGTCCTAAATTTACATCTTCCTTTTTTCAGGACTCTTAATTAAATTAAAGAAATAATATCTTTTGATAGAAGATTCTAAGATTTACATCTTCCTTTTTTCAGGACTCTTAATTAAATTAAAAAAATAATAGATTTCTATAACATCCTAATCCTAAGATTTACATTTTCCTTTTTTCAACTGACTAGAAAATTTGATATCAACAAGAAAAGAACGACACGAATACACATCTGATTATTAAAATTTATTCGAGTAAAGATGGAAGTGTTCTAGATTTGAACTAATTCAAATAAAAGTCCTCGCATAACGCTCTTTATTCGATTGTTGAGACGCACACACAAGAGCTGAGGAAAAAAAACAAGTACAGAGCACAGAAAGGCACAAATCCCCATCGAACAAATTTTAAAAATTAACCATTGGAGAGGATTCAGGTAAAAACTGGAGTTATTACTAAAAAATTAACGATTACAGAAGATTTAGTTCAAAATTAAAATTATTATTAATATTATTTTCAGAGTACTGTGAAGATAAATGGTACGTGAAGTAGAAGCTATCGAAGACTGTCTTGTCCTTTAAGAATTTTGATATTGATACCAATTATAAATTAAAGTTTGTTGAATTCAAATCTTTCCGCCAAATATATTACGTCACACTAATGAGTGTACTTCACTAGAGTATCGCTCTATCCGTTTCTACGTAAACGACCGATGCATACGTGTACAAAGACACTTGTTACATACATCCAGTTCTGTTTTCATTGCCACATGTAATTGCTAAATTACCGAATTATATATTATTAAATCATTAGAAAATTAATCATGTTCTGCCTATAATTACTCTCCGATTAATTATCCTCTGCCGTCAAATATAATATCTTAACAAAGTTTCATCCTTTTCTGCCATTTCTTTACATCTGTCTTCTTCTCGGATGAAAAAGAAAAAAAAAAAAATATGCGTCGAACCGCACAGTGGGGAATAGTGCGGAATAACTAATAAAATTGTTCAGTGTCACGTGAACAGATCCGGGAACAGAATTGGGAATGTAAATGGAGCTAGGCACGAAGACATTCGCGTTTCGTCCTTCTTGGTTCATTACTAACAATGTAAGAGCTTGCACGAGCAGAGACCACGGGACAGTATTATTCTTTCATTTGTAACGGAAGAAAGAATTTGAAAGACCGAAGCATGGTTGCTGGGGAAAAATTTCAGAAAATTGTGTTTGAATGAAAATCTATTTTTTGTTATAAAGTGTTATAAAGTGAGACCTTAAATACAAAATAAATTCATTTAATTGCACTCATTGCTAAGGCAATATTTAATCCATTTGCATCACGAAGCGGAATATTCCGCGTGCAATATCTTTATATCGCTAAACGCGGAATAATTCGCCGACAGCGACATCATATCATAGCATCGAATAAAACTATTAGCACTAAGAATTTTATATTTATTGACATATATTATTCTTGTACTCTGATACATCGTCACAATCAGTTAGTGTTAATAAAGAATAGGAAATATTTAAATCGGGACGTGTTATAAGTGATCCGATGAATTACACAGGATCAATCGTGTAGGCTTCGGTGATAAGTGAGAGTCCCTGCAATTTAAGTTCAATCTTCATTTTAGCAATAGCTATTCACGTCTTTGACACTCTGTCAAACGCAAAGTATCGAAATATTACACGTATTTTGTATTTGCTAATTTTCAATATTGTAAATTTAAATTGCAGTTAAACCTAAAATTAAACTTTGTCAAAAATATTGTGCGTTTTTATTTTATTTTATCCAGAATCGGCGCCACGAGTGTGAGTCGTGGTTATACGGCAAAGGGTTAATAAACAGTAATAAAATGTAATTAAAATGTTAATCATTTTTGTGAACACATTTGAGAAGGATCTTTGAATAATTGATCTGTATCTTTTAAATACAAAATTAATTCATTTAATTGCTATTGTTCTTTAGTACGGTAACATTTAACAAACAGTAATTACACCCTTGAAATTAGCTTTCACATAAAAAAAGAACTCTTTTATCAGACGTCCTCAGCTTCCATAATCATATCCTCGTCACGCCGGATTCAATATAAAATTCGCTGAAATGTAATTCTAAAATAACGCAATGCTAAAACTATTAGTCCTTAGAAACCAACGAGGACTGAAGGAAATTTTCAGCATCGGTCCGCGGGGGTCGGCATGGCGCTTAACCCATTCGCTGCCAAGGACGAGTATACTCGTCTTTGGCAGGGTGTCATGCATTGCCAAGACGAGTAAAAAATTTGCTAATTCAAAAGCCTGAATGTTATAGCATATTTAAAGTTGGACGAGTATACTCGTCTTTGGCAGGGTGTCATGCATTGCCAAGACGAGTATACTCGTCCTACTTTAAATATGCTATAACATTCAGGCTTTTGAATTAGCAAATTTTTTGTGGCCACAAACATAAATATAGTAATGTAAAAAACTTGAAAAAATACTACAAATAAAATTTTTTACAAAAATTATACTTTATTTCTTATTTAACCCTTTGCGGACTATCGCCGCATATATGTGTTCTGCGGAAACCATCAATTTGGCCGAGGAACCCAAATATGCGTTCGGCGAAAACAATTGATAAAGCCGAAAGACTCGTATATGTGTGCCAAACAAACGCGTTTCTATGGCCGAGAATTGCATATATGCGTTCGCCAAAAACAACTTTGTGCATGTCTATCTACATATATGTCTATAACTTGAAATCTTCGAGCGCTATGAATGAAAACCGCTTAACACTAGAACTACCAAAGTGGTCAAAAGGACCCATTCGTAATTTTTTACAGAATCTTTATAAATTAACTATGGCGCCTTTGGGCAGATATTCCGCAATTTTCTATTAAAAATATAAATAAACTTCTGTCTAAATTGCATCGCATATTATTTTATATACTTTCCACTTTGATTTTTTCGGTAGAAATAAGTATATTTTAATCGTCGGTAGTTCTAGTGTTAAAGAAACGTGCGCTCGTCATTTTAAGTAAGCGGTAGCGGCTCGGCCCTACGGTACGGTTTACTCAAAATCACGCCGTCCGCAAAGTGTTAAAGAGAATGATCTTTTACAAATTTAAATTAACCCCTTGCACTACGTGGAAACTCTGAAAAAGCCGTGCCAAACTTGGCCGCCGGAATGGTCGGGGAAGGCTCGTATTTACTTCGCGCGATGGATCTCTTTGGAAATTCAAATGAATTTGGATCAAAAACTTTTAAAAAATACTTTAATTATTAAATATGATTGAAAGAAATTTTGTATAAATAATAATAATATGATTAAATAACAGCGGGGTAAGTATAAGTGAAAGGAAATCCACGGTAGTAAAATTTTAAATGAAATCAATGTCATTATCACCAGATCTAAATCATACTTGGCCCGAGATTAAGACCACGAGTCTGACTCGTGATATTCAAGTTTGGCACAAAATTTTCATCACGAGTCTGACTCGTGAAAGTAGCGCAAGGGATTAAGCAAAAATCAACTGGCAATGGGAATGACTTCATATAATTTAGGCTTGGCAGCGAATGGGTTAAGAGCGGAGGGTCAAGTGAACAACCGTTTTTTCTCGAATTTTTTTCGAAGAGAGTATAAGATTTATTTATTTACAAATAAGTAGATGTTATCGTGTAGCATTTAGAAAATTTATATAAATTTTGTTGCGTTAAGCCAAAGTATCGAACGTAGCTCGAACGCGCAATGGGTTTTCACCTTCCGCCAAAACAGTCCGCTACTTTTCTCTAGCCGTGGATCGTGTTAACACCACCCACACCGTTTCGCCCCAACGGCGAGCAATTACTCTTATCCTCGCTCGCGTCGATGCGGCGATAACGCTCGCGTCGCTCTCGGGCTCGCATAATCGCGGTACCGAGCGCGACGCAAAAAGGCTCCAGGGGGGAAAAGAGCTCGCGTGGTCGAGGCGGAGACCACCTCGCGAGGCCGAGACGTTAATCAGAATATAATGCGACCAGTTTGTAGGTGGGCGCCTTAATCGAAGCTACGTCCCTGGTTAAAAAGACCGGACGTCTTCTGCCGTTTATCTCTGTCCGTGTCTCTTTTACCCTTTCGCGGTCAATTAGGATCAGCCGTGTTCGTCGTGACAATTAGCACTGCATGGTCACGAAGCAGTTTCCAGGCGAACGAGAGAGAGCCGAACGATGATTAGCCCACGGTGCTGACCTCCGATCCAACAACCGGCTGTGTAATTAAACAATTAACGCTCTGTTCTGATTAGTTAAACAAATTAAGCGACCGGATGACGCAAGGAACGTTAAGTGGGAGCCAGACCTGGCCCGTACACGGCCGCCACGACATCTGACTCTCTTCTTCGTCTCTTCCTCCGCCAACACTTTCATCTTCGTCCTCTAACGGCCGAGAGCGTGGTAATTAGAGGCGTGCATAATTAAGCCTCGCTGATTGTTGACACTGGCTGTTAGCGAGCCCACGACGACTGTCTTTCAAGGGAGCGTCTCAATTAGTATAGGCAGGCAGAACGAGAGTTAAAGTGTTTGCGCTGCCGTTTCACGCGTCCTGGTAATTCCGTCGATGGCTGCTTTATTAATTACTGGTCGAACAGAGGGGGGGGGGGGGGTCGGTAACCGCGGCGACAAATTGCTCGGGACCGCGAAAACGAGGCGGACCAAGCTTGGTGGCTTTGGAATTCTAATCGATGGGCAAACAGACCGTGAACACGTGTGTTGAAATCACCGCGTGCTGACATCCGCTCGTTAAGATCGTTGCTCTAATGAATTTCGGAGTGGAGATAGAAAGTTAAGGAGATAATCGATGATGGTGTTGGATGGTATGGTCGAAAGTGTTTTCTGGGTGATTTGTGTAACTTTTGAGTTGCTTCTGATCGGTGTTTGCGGTGCAACGTGGAATTTTCATGAATGGAGAATTATCTCAGCTTGTAAACATTTTTTTTTTTAATATTTGCGGTCGTGTAAAGGGTAGAGCAATGTAAATTCGGTTTCAGGATACTTTTGGAAGTATGGAAATAGGAGAAACGTTTTTGGAAATGACCTAGGGTAAATAAAAATAAAGAAGAAAAATTATTAGGATTGTGTGATACCTCTTTCATGGCAAATAATATTAATCGAAATCATTTTTCTCTTGCTTTCACAGTTTTGAATATATACAAGACGGTAATTTTTATTAGTCTATAATGTATACGAGTTCTTTTAAAAAAAATTATAGATTTTCATAACTGATCCTAAGATTTACATCTTTTTTTCAGGGCTCTTAATTAAATTAAAGAAATAATAGATTTTTATAGTAAATCCTCAGATTTACATCTCTTTTTCAGGGCTCTTAATTAAATTAAAAACCTAATCAATTTTTATAATAGATCCTAAAATTATAGCTTCCTTCTTTCAGGGCTCTTAATTAAATTAAAGAAATAATCGATTTTTATAGTAGATCCTAAGATTTACATCTTTTTTTCAGGATTCCTAATTAAATTAAAAGCCTAATCAATTTTTATAATAGATCCTAAGATTATAGCTTCCTTTTTTCAGGGCTCTTAATTAAATTAAAGAAATAATATATTTTTATAGTAAATCCTAAGATTTACATTTTTCTTTTTTCAGGGCTCCTAATTTAATTTAAAAAATAATAGATTTTTATAACAGATCCTAAGATTTACATTTTCCTTTTTTCAGAGCTCGTAATTAAATTTAAAAAATTATAGATTTTTATAACAGATCCTAAGATTTATGTTTTTCTTTTTTCAGGGCTCCTAATTAAATTTAAAAAATTATAGATTTTTATACTAAATCCCAAGATTTACATCTTTCTTTTTTCAGGACTCTTTTTACTTCTTAATCTTATATTTTAGACCAAATTTTATCGTTCACGATGAAAAAGACGTCTGTCAAAAATTTTCGCAATAAACGATTCATCGGAAAGGAGTAAGAACGTTACGATTTTCAAATTAGAGGTAAAAACGTTTCTGGTAAGAGAATCGGTTCCACGATTCGCATTCAAGGTTATGCTTAAGTACAGGGTACACGTTGTACGTGATTCGAATCATGGCCTGGTCAAAATCTTTATTTGTGAACGCGATGATCTTACGATGAACGTGAGATAATTAAGTCTTTTTTAGGAAGCAAAGGGTCGTGAGCGGATTTTTAACAAAATTTAACGGAGGAATTCCACGGGACATGTTCGAGGATTACTTGGAAGACCGCTAAGAATGCCTTAACGTTGACGTTCCGAGGTTTTTAACGTTTTTAGGAAATGCTTTTGTCAGGTACGTGCCTTTGGCAGTTATTTTCTCTCGACAATTTCTGGAATTTTAAACAAGTACTTGTAATTGTAAATACTAACTGATATACATATCTCGTTGGGAACTTTAATCGTAACAAAGTCGTAATAAATTCTTCAAAGTACCAATAAATTGAAAATTTTTTGCTCGATAAAATCCAAGAAATGTTTAAAGGAGATAAATATTTTGAGATAATAAGAATCACACGAATTAAAAATAACCGAAAGTGTTTCGTCGTCCCGTTACTCAGAAATATTTTTAACCGATTTCAAATGAAAGTATCACCGATCGAATGAAAATTCACGCGTATTTTTAGCGTTCGCATAAAAAACTGATTTTCTGTTCAAAAATGATTTCGAAAGCAGTAACGTTACAATAAAATTTATACGTTCTCGCAGAATCGATCGATCCATTGGATAAAAACAGATATTGAAGCTAAAAACGAGTCCCAACTTAAAAAAAAAAAACTTTTATCGCCAGATTCTATTTTTAACACGAATAAACAAAATAACTGGAATTCTATGCAAATTAACAAACTTTACCCAATCATCGCAACGTGTTCCATCACTCTAACTAAAACCAGACATATTTCCCAATTACTCGCATCAAAACACCGTTACAATAAAATTAAATCTCTCATACAAAAACATTATATTCATAATTCAACGTTAAAAAAATAAAAATCTTTCAAATTTAAGAAAAAAAAAAAAAGAAAAAATCTATCATCACCTTGTAATCATTTATATACACAGAAAAAAAAAATTCCTCGCCTAATCTCACATTTAACTTTTCAACCGCGTAGTTTCTTAACACGTTAAGCGCCACGCCGGTCTCTGGGGACCGACGCTGAAATTTTCGTTTAAGCGTCGTTAGTTTCTGAGAACTGACGGTATCAATTTGAAAAAATAATACCTTATAATTCATTAACGGGATCTATTAAGTCACATTAAACGAAGATACGGCTATCCTTTGTATTGCGTTGTCCGCAAAGTTCGTGCCGATTTTTAAGGAAAATTCAAACATAACAGATTTAAATTTCCTTATACATTTATTAAACTACATATGTTCTATTTTGTTCTATAACCTTTCGCCATCTCTCACGTAACTCGAATATCCCATTCTTCCAAAACTTCTTAGGTTTTTCGGCGAAAAACTTTTCCATATTTAACACTGGAACTACCGTGCCAGTCAAAATGACCGGTTCGTAATTTGTCATAGAAATTTTATAAATTTTCAGTAACCCATTTTTAGGGATTTTCTATAATTTTTTAAACGAAATATGCACAAAGAATTATTACCCCTGATATAAGTATTTTTTCAAAAACTTATCATTTCGATTTCCTTGGTACGAATAAGTCTATTTTAATCGTCGGTAGTTCTACTGTTAATAGCGTATAAAACTAACGAAAATAAATGTATCTTAACCAAACTTTTGTCTAAAGATGCCTCAAGTGTCACTCCTTAGAATATGTACGCGTGTTATTTGTTTTTAATCATTCCGACATATTCAGACCTGTTCTAATGGCACCTACCGAAGATCGGCACGAACTTTCCGGACAACCCAATATGTTTTCACAATTTTCTTCTTAAATTCTTAACTAGTTTGCGACCAAACGTTTTTGAATTAGTATCGCAGCACACAGCCTAACGGAAGGTCGACCAAAATCGGCGTGGCGTTTAACGTGTTAATCAGAGATTTCTTCGTGTCCAAAGATAAAAATTAATAAAACAGAACTGACTTAGCCTAGGTCTTAATTCTTAGAAATGTACATATAATATAACGTGTTTCTAATACAAATGTAACGATACATTACAAATCAAGGAATCCCTGCTAAAATTAATTATTACGTCCAAAATATAAACAATTCGCTTTCCCAGTTAAAAGGCCAATAAAACACATAAACACAAATTCCCCGATTCCTCTATAAAACATCAACGAAACCTCTGAAATTTCTGCGGTAACCAGCTCGGAACGATTCTCTTCACCACTCGAGAAACACCGCATGAAAATCTAGCTCACATAACCCACCAACATCTACCCATAAACACACCAAAGAGGATCGCCGGCGACAAAGGTGGCCAGGGACCCAGCGGTTTCCGTCGCTCGGCCAGGTCCACCCTGTCCCCATCCACGGCAGTTTCTGGCCTCTATTTCTGTCGAGCCGGTCGTTTACTATCGGCAATCTGCATAAGCGTTTAACCGAAGCGAGGCTGAATCATACGCGCGAGAAGAATAGGAAGGCAGCCGAGGTGTTGGTGCGTGGGGGAACGTTCCCCGGCTGGAGAACCGAGAAACGGACAGAGAGAAGCGGACCAAGAGGAAGAAAAAGGGTTCAGAAGAAAGAGAGGAAGGTGGACCAAGGAAGGCGCGAAGCCGCTCGCCGATGGAGGCGAAAGTTTACGACGCGTCGCCTGGCAGAGTTACCGACGCTACCACGGAGGCTCTCCGCTCTTTTCGCTCGTCCCCTCCACGGCTCATGCCAACTCTACCTTTCTCTCTTTTTTGTTCGTGTTTTTTCTCTCTTTCTCTCTCTCTCTCTCTGTCTTTCTCTCTTTTTCTCTCTTTCTCTCTACACCTACGTAACAACACCTCGTACACAACAACCCGTCCCGGTGTATCCAGGTAACACTATACACCGTCCGGTGTAACAATGTGACGGTCCGCTAGTAGCGGATCATTGGCCAGCCTCATCGCTCATTCTGCCGTACGAGATCGTGTGCGTGCTACTATGGCTGCGGATATGTGTGTGGCGTTTCACGCGGAACACTCGGGGGTAGCGAAATTTTGTTTGCTTTCCGGCGTGGGTGATGGAGAACTGAGAGCGGAGGGAGAACTTGGAGGTTTAGGTGGCGAGAAGACTCGGAAGGGTGGCTTTTCGAGCGGTTCAGTGGTCGTTTGTGGGTGACAATTGTGGGAAAGGGGTATGGTGAGGGATTTTGTACTTAGTTATCCTTTTTTTTTTGGTATTTCGTTTTATTTCGCGTTGGTAGTTGGGTTGTTAGAGGCTCGTTTTCTTTTTTAAGTTGAACTTTGTGAGAGAGCTTTCTCGGGTTTCTTTGAGGTAGTTGAAAGAGTCTATGGTGTGATTTTATGATGTTAAGATTGGTGTTTGAATTTGATTTTTTGTTCATGTTTTTGGATTCGATGTTATATTGTGTGATGTGCATTCTTCTTTTTGTTGCTCTTGGTTACTTTGGTGAGGACTTTAGGGTAGAATTTTTTGAAGAGTCGGTGTGTTTGGGTGACTTAAAAATTTTCTTCAATGATTTTTATTTTATCGGAAAGAGGTTTTATGGTTTTATTGTGCTGGTAGTTATTCGTAGAAAAAATTTATCTACTTTATAGAATATTTAATTATGTGAATTTTTGATTTAATTGTATTTAATTCATTTGCAATATTCTATACAGTAGATAAGTCTTTTGTTTTTTTTTATGATGATTTTTTGAAGAATTGTTCTATTTGGGTGATTCTTAAAAATTTTCTTCAATTTTATTTGATTGGAAAGAGATTTTATGGTTTTATTGTACTAGTAGTTATTCGTAGAAAGAACTTATCTATTTTATAGAATATTTAATTATGTCCAGGTTTAAATTTAATTGTATTTAATTCATTTGCAATATTCTAATTTAATTCTTAAGTTAGAATTATTAAATGCGTCTTAGGAACTTTATTTCTTAAAGTAATTAATGAGAAACCTTAAATAATGTTATAGAATTTTCATTGACTAACAGTACAAACCATAAACAATGAAAGTAAATTAAAAAATTGAAGCCCAAGTTCAGCTAATTTCCTATTATTATGCATCACTGTTTCCTTATAAATCCTAACAATCACTCTTATACTTTTCCATCATAAACATAGTCATACAAACAATTACTAATCTCTTCCACAACTGCAAAATATTCATAAAATACATAAAAACCTTTCCAATTTTCGCAATTCCAATTAAAAAAATCTCATCTCGGAAAACTCACGCCTCTAATTAACTCCATATTACTATCTTCCAAAGCCCTCACCGAAGCTCAACTATAAAAAAACTTGACCAAAAAAACAAAAAGATACCCAGAATTTTACCATTACCACTACAACGTTTCACAAAAAATTCCCAATTCCATAATTTCTCTTCCCCTTTTTCAACACCTGAAACTCGGAAAGGTCTGCGCGCACATGTATCCCTCTGCACCGTCCCGTTTCGGGAAAGTCAGCGAGCCGAGCAAAAAGCGAAAGGTAAACGCGACGTTTACGGCGGTTGATGATGATGATGATCGGTCTACGGAAAAGAGGTTACCAGAGAACCGAGATGCGTTCGTAGCAACGAAACGGCAAGTGGTCGACGGTGGATCATCGATCCACCTCGTCGAGGAGATAGTTCCCCATGGCATGCAGGTCTATCGTGTTTCTTATCCCCGACAGGGGGATATCTGCGGCTACCTGAAAAATCGGACGACACGTGGACGTGCCTTGCCATTAGATCCATCTTGGTGTATCGTTTACTATTCCAGGACACGGTCGGTTTAGCGTAATATAGATAATGTAGCAGCGAACACGAGGTACAGCTTGTAGACGATCAAAGGGGGAAAATTCGATGAATCTAGGAATGGAAAACGATTCACCGTACGATCGTTTGCAACGTGATCGACGACGAGCGTGTTAGAGCCGCCTGTGTAACGGTTGCGCAAAAATCTTTCGCTTTAACCCGACCATTATATCACTTGTCGTGCCTATCGACGATGGCATAATTGACTCTTTATTTTCACCGGTCGACCACAATCCACTTTAAATGTTAAACTCGGCTGGACGGTCGGAACGTGTCTACGTACAGGGTGGACTGGTAGAAATGGCCACATTAGGAAGTACGAAAGTGAAAATAAATTATTTCAGTAAAAGTTACTCCCTCCGTACGGAAATATGTTATACA
>SMSQ01001268.1:0-12047 GCA_019453375.1 Ctenoplectra terminalis
TTGCTCTGGCCGACGCGCCTGCTCAGACTGCTCAGACTTTTAACCCTGGGCTTTTTCTAGGAGGTGTTCTAAGGGAAAAAAAGGGAAGCGAAGTCGTAAATGGACATACTTGGCCGATTCTCTACGCAATATAATCACGAAATATACAAATCTTCTCTATTGTTTACACTTTGTATCTTATCAACATCTATTATATTCTCGGTTTCATTCGTACTCGCGTAATACCGTTTCAATATATTTGTACGATTCAATGCGGTTGCCTATTTTCGCGGGATTTGGCAATACTTTCTTCATATCCTATTTGTTCTTTGTCTAGAATTTTCACATATTACAATTTTCTAGCTCACAAATCCTTCGTGCGTATAAAAGTTTGACGAACGCAATTTAACGGTCGGGTGCAAACTGTTTCCGCCAGCGAATCGAACGAACAATCGTTTATCCGGTCGACGGCGAAACGTGCAAATTCGGTGCACGGTTTAATTTAATCATCGGAAACGTGTGGATATCGAAACGCGATATTTTGCACCGGATAAAATGTCTCTTTGTGTATCAACCGTTTAATTGCGTAACTGAATCTTGCGTCGTGTGTATTCAGCGAACGTTGATTTCCGCCTATTAACAGCTGTGTCCATTCATCTCTATTTATCCAGGATCGAATGGTAAAAAAATATTTTCCCCGATATTTCGAAACCTATCCATTCTTCTGACTCGTTTCCGCGTCCGCTGTGCGATTCATACGGGGTCCAGGAAAATTCAAATTTTCCATCAAGAGGTGTATCGTGAAATAATTTTTCGTTTGATTTATAGATATATCGTTTGACGAATATTTTATTAATCACCTGTTTGTTTTTATTAATCATCTCGTGAAGAATACAGGACGAACGTAGAAATTGTGCGATTAATATTGTCATCCATAAATATTTGTCTAGGCGAGAGCAGATCGATATATCGCGGAGAGAATGCCACTCAAATACCTAGAAACACGTACTAATTCCTTGCGAAATTCCCAAAAGATGAAATGTCATCTAATTGGCGATACAATGGACGCTTTATTAATAATTCCGTAGTCGTTAACCCAAAGAAGACGGAGTAATATTCCTTCGAACGTACTCGCGCTTTTCGCGTATACCGATTGTTAGCCGATTTAATTAATTTTCGCATCCTAAGAATTACAGAGACACGCATGAATATATATTTTAATAAAATCACTTTGCCATGTCCAGCGTAAAAATTTCGAGCGCAGACAGTCCGTAACATGTTCGAATGTAATAAAAGTTTAAATACCGTTAAAACTTTTTCGACGCATATCAAATTCTGGTAATCCACTTGTTGATTTATTTACTGCGATGTTTTCCAACG
Source organism: Ctenoplectra terminalis (assembly GCA_019453375.1). NCBI lineage: Eukaryota > Metazoa > Arthropoda > Insecta > Hymenoptera > Apidae > Ctenoplectra > Ctenoplectra terminalis. The sequence goes on from SMSQ01001268.1 coordinate 1,360, forward strand.
AGCAACATAAATCTCTGCCAATATTATTTTACCACTAAACGTATTACTTCCTATACCTAATTTTAGCAAGAAAAGCGAAACATCCTATGTTCTTCTTTATTTCTCGAATCTTAACTAGTCAACCTACCAGAGCCTTCATTTCGAGGCGCAGGATATACAAAGGAGTTTAAAGTAACCCGTCTTCGTTCCGTAAACTCCGAACTTTATTCACGGATATAATCACTCTCGCGATACTACGACTAAACGCATTCACCTCGCATTCATCCACTGACGCATTACCCAAAAATCCTTCTTTCTTCTTTCATACCGATCCGCTCTCGTGCGGTGACGAATTAACACGTCATTGCACTTCCATTATCTATTTCAATTTATGACACCCAGGGTGATATAGAATATTGCAAAAACTTGGCGTATCGTGTTTAGATTATAAAGCGGACATAACAAAAAAATTACTTTTCTTGGTATTTAGGTTTTTATCACATTTTAGTATAACTCCAAAAATTTCAACCATGACGGAACGATTGTCCGAGTGATTTCGAAATAAATTGTAGCGATTCGGAAAGCGATGAATCTGACATTATACCACTAAAACGGGAAAGAAGAAATGTTACAGAATCTGATAGTGAAAGTGATTTTGAAGATTGGAATGAAAATGACATTACACCTTTCTTTGGACGATTATTCAAACGTTTCGGGTGTAACTGTAGAATTAAGTGATACAGCATCAGTGAAGTAACGGATTTATTTTAACACTAGATTTACGGAACCCGTCAATTTGACGGATTTCCGATTTCATGTTGAAGTGCAGTAATTATACGTGTGGAAAATGTACGCTCAAAATAGAATTTAAATTCAAGAAACGTACTAACTAAATCTGTGCGAATAAAAACCTATTAACTTGAAATAAAGTGAACTAATGTTATTACGAAAAAAGCACAGTTCGATATACCCGTAAAATGGTCCAATTAATCCACGTAAATCTAATGTTAATAGCCGGTGACATGACATAGTTTCTGTGTAAAATTCCCGGTCAACAAAGCGTTAATAAAGAACTGTTCTTACACCAGTTAACAGGTTAAGGCAAATATTTATTTGGATACTATTTATCCAAACACCGCATCAATTCCCAACCACAGATCAAACATCCGAGTTACCTCATCGGTGCGCAACAACAACACCAAAATTGCTCGTCGATGCTTGAGTATGTTAGAGTTGCTCGCATCCTTGGAGCATCGCTCGGGGCTTGCAACGATAGCTGACCGAGAGCACGGAGGTAACGTTGTTACTCAATCGTAACGATACTCGGTAAACGGAAAGTTGTCGCATACTGGGTCATTCCCAAACGATCGATGATACTGCGGGTAAAACCGATCGACGGCTAAACAAGCGACGAGAGGCGAACACCAGCTCGCGGTTGCAGGTTGCATAATTCATGCGGCGATACGATACGATACGGGACAGGATGCTCGGCCGGCGTGTCCCGCGGTACCCCGCTCGCTCGAATTTCCTGCCGATATATAAAAGCATTTACGATCGTCAGGTGGCTCGTAAATATCGTCGCGGGCCTCGTATGACGTATCGTCCGTTGACTGCGCCCGACCGATTCGAGCCATCGACAAGAGATTGCTTGTCAGGGTGGATAGGCGATGGACGACAGGATCGATGTTCGAGGGAGTTGATCTGAGCTTGTTAGTGCGTTGTTCTCCGATTGATTTTGGTTTTTAGTGTACGTAGTTTGTTTAGATGAAGTATAATTTGTGACGAGAGGCTGTCGAGTTTATTTCGTTGCAAAAATTGGAGATTGATTAATTTTTTTCATTGGGTGCTAGATTGTGTTAATATTTTAAGGGTGGCTTTTAAAGTGGAAGTAGGTGGTTCTTGAATAGTTAGGAAGAGGGATGGAATAGATAGTATAGTGAGGTTTTTTTTTATTGTTTTGGGAAGCAGATGTTTCTTCTTGGTTAATTCGTGTGCATCGATGCTGGTTCGTTAGTCAATTTATTATTGTAGAAAGTAGGAAAGAAGTTGAGTGTGTAATAGATCGACCGGGTAAAAAAATATAGCGAGAAGTTAAATATAGCGAGAGAAATCGAAATTGAGATGTAATAATAGACACCGTAAAGCTAGAGGACATGCAGTGTGTGATTCACAATTGGCAAAGTGGCCTCGAGATTGAAGTCCTTGGCATCTACAATGTAAGGCTTGTTGCAAAGAATTTATACCACAAAATCAATAATTAGGTGAGAACTTGTCGGAAATAGGAATTGATTGTCAATTTCCTAGGAAAAACAACAGCAGTTGCCGTCACAGGAACGTAGCTTAAAATACACACAAGGAATTATTAATAAAATCATAAATTCAAAATTAATCATAGTTCAAAATTAATAAAATCGTATACTAAAAAGATATTAAAGCAAGAGTCATCTAAAGACAACTAGGCAACGCAATAAACACTTCTCAACCCTTTGCCTTACAATTTCTTTTAGCATTCATACACGTTAGTAATAGCTATTCACAGGTTTAACACTTCAAATACAAAATAGTGAAATGTTATATATAATTTATATTTGCCAATACTCAATCTTATAAATTGAAATTGCAGTTAAAATTAAGATTAAACTTTATTAGAAACATAGTGCAGGAAAAGTAGTGTATATCGTAGTGATTTACCAGTGGTTGACTTAAAAACTAAAACTATGTTTCCTCGGCTCTTTTATACTATTTTCCGGCTAAAAGCCGAACCAATTGGAAACGAGGTCCCATCGTATCGATGCGACCCAAAACTTGAGATCTACGTTTTATCAGGGGTCCCTTTCTCTCACACACACCAAGTCATTCTCTATCCACAATAGTGTGTTTTTATTGTATTTGAACCATCATCTAAGCCACGAGTACGACTCGTGATTGTAAGGCAAAGGGTTAAGAATATAAAGAGCCCAGTTTCCTCTTTTGGGTGTTCAGGTCAGCTCAGTTCGTAGCCGTTAAAATAAAGTTGCGTTGAAATATATAAGAGAAACTTTTATTCAATCAATCATTTCCATTGATATACTTCAATAATTAACTCCTTGCCGTACTTTGACGAGTCTGACTCGTGATCACAACTTCGGGCCAAACACGAGTATCACGAGTGAGACTGGTGGTCACAATTTCGGGTGAAACGTGAATATCGCGAGCGAGACTCGTAGTTACTGTTTCGGGTTAAACATTAATGTCACGAGTGAGACTCGCCGTGTCAAATTTCCAGATAATGGCTAATGAAAACGAGGGTTAAAGCTTAAACAATCTTAGCAACAGCGTTCGACGAGCATCGGCCGCTATACTTTTGTCTCGGATTTTGGCCGACTAAATGGTACGCCAAGGGGTTAAGACTAACCCTCATCCTAGTAATATATTCTGGACTTTCCATCCACGGGTACGTGAACACCATAGTTTACGTTCGAGGACCACGAGTATCAGTTCCATCAGGATTCCAGGGTATCGTCCGTGTCGAGCGTAATCCACGACGCACGTACGGCCCAGAAGCGGTGCTTTCGACGTAAGACGAACGTCGAGCGGCAGCTTTCGAGTCGTGATATCCCATTTATCTGACGCTGGCGCAGCTTATGCGGCAGTTCGCGTGACGTGTTGCTGCACGGCGTTCCTTTACCTCGGGGGCATTAGCAACCGTTAGCGCGACGGCTTTACGAGCCGTTAATACCTGGCGAATCTTACGTGCAACGGGGGAAAGCTGCGTTATTACCGCGACGTTGCACGAAACCCTCTCTTTCTCTTACCTCGTTCCAAGATCCATCGTTGGTGAATACGTAAAAGCACTGCGGAACAGCTAGCCACGCTTTCGAGTATCAAGGATCCGCGCGTTAAGGAAGCAACGTCTGTTTCGCGCAAGATTGTCGCGCAACGTGTCCTTTGGAATAATAAGTTTTAATTAAAAGCTGTCTTCTCGAAGAAGGTGAAGAATTAAGGATAACACTGTACGAAGGATACTTTTGAGCTTGGACGCTAAAGGGTTCAGGACTGGGAGTATGGATAAATTAGGTTGATTCTGGGACTTGGAATTTGCGTAATTTTTTCTTTCTTTTTGATACTGTAGGAATAGTAGCGTGCGTTTGAAATGCTTTTTAGAGTGGTTGACTTAAACTCGATAACTCTCTGTGTAACTCTCTAATTTTAATTATAATTCTAATTCTAATTCTGTATCTAATTCTACCTAAAACTATGTTTCCTCGGCTCTTTTATATTATTTTCCTGCTAAAGGTCGAACCAATTGGAAACGAGGTTCCATCGTATTGATGCGGCCGAAAACTTAAGACTTAGGTTTTATCAGGGGTCTCTCTCTCTCTCTCTCTCACGCAGCAAGACACTCTCTACCTACAATATGATGGATTGTATTAACTTCGCATGGGAAGGTTACGTTTTCGGTTAACCTTTTTCCTACTGTATGCTACTACAGTGGCTTTCACGGATGCCATTTCTTTGAACGATAGGCCCCTATAGTGGCTCAATTATTTCTCAGTCCTCGAAAGCTCTACACGCCATCGCAACGGTAATGTGTGTTCATATGATATTATGATCTGTTAAATCTTTGTGTGAAAATTTATGAAAAAGACTAATTTGTTCATTCATAAGTTTATTCTAACATAATTACGTAGTATAAAGTTTGCGTCAGGCCTTGCCATGCAGTGGTATTGCTTCGCGATAAATCTCGCCATAGCTGAGAGGCTAAGGATTGTAAGTCTGGCGAGCACTCTGCATTGAATTTATTTTTTACGCCACCGAATCTTCCGGGTAGATTAGATTCGCCAACTTGGTTCGCAAGATGGAATAAATTTTAATCGAAGCTTCGTAAAATGATACACTTTCGGTAGTACATGACTAATCGTTCTGTCTGTTAATCGTTTTGACAGACTCACCTGTCAAGTCCAAGAAATCCGTTTGCCTTAATACCATAGTTCGTCCCTCGGGGATGCTATAAACAGAAACACGTCCAAATTCCAACGCTGCAGTGTTCGAAAATCGTGGTATCTATTCCTGATTTAATAATTAGAACTTGTTATTCGGACTTAATAAATTACTGCGATACAAGTTCTTAATTAAAAACGAAACTCGATGCCGAATCGCATGTAGAGGAATAAAATTTAATTCAGGAACACGTTGCTGTAACGTGAACAGCTTGCCGCTGCGTCCTGTAGGAAGTACCGCCGTTTGAGTGTCCTTCTGCTCGGTAATGAGTAATAAACGTCATGTAAACTGTGAAATTACTGTTGGCGCAGAATTCAAAGACTAATGAAAATGAGTTCTTGGAAATTCCGTGGTCGAATAGATGGGAAAAGGGTTAAACAGGCACACAGAGGGAGCATCGTCGTGTTTTAAGCGTTGCGTGACGATTTCATTAATGCAGTTCGAAGTCTTAAACGATTCTGTTTATTAATTGCTGAAGTTTAATGAAGAATTAACGGCACGAGGAAACGATCCGGCGAAGGAAAACGATTTTCCCTTGCTTCTGTTATTTCTCTTTCTGTGAAATGGTATATCACTTTTGCAGTTAACTTCTACTAAATTTACTCTAGAAGATTTAAATGATTTAAATGATTTTGTTTGTAAGTTATTTACAATTTCTTAACGAAACATTTAAGCCTTTGAAATTATAATATATCTATAGCAATTATTGGTTTCAAAATTTTCAAATCTAAGTGAAAAACTGTAAGCAATCGTAATTTTTTTNCTTTTGCAACTTCTACTAAATTTACTCTAGAAGATTTAAATGATTTAAATGATTTTGTTTGTAAGTTATTTACAATTTCTTAACGAAACATTTAAGCCTTTGAAATTATAATATATCTATAGCAATTATTGGTTTCAAAATTTTCAAATCTAAGTGAAAAACTGTAAGCAATCGTAATTTTTTTCTTCGATAAGCACATAAAATTCGGGTTATAGAGAATTAACGAGACGGTGTTCATTGTTTAGTTTTTGTTGAACTACCTGTTAGAAACCCAACATCCCTACAGTATTGCCCAATCACGAGTGTTTATACATGCCAATATAGTTGTTCCTCGTACACAAGTCGTATACAAACGCAGACTCTAAGATCAACAACTCAGGCAGCTTCCGATTCAACCTAGAGAATGGACAAGATCCAATTGTTAGATCGATTCAGAACTCTTCAGTGGCCCAGAGAGTACGCTAAGTAGTCTCTTCAGAAACTTGAGATGAAACTTAAAATTCGTCCAAGCATAAGTACGAAACAAAATGAAAGAGACTCGAAAGTTTGCTTGTTTCGACGATTAAGAAACGATCAGCTTTGAAATTAAACAACGCGGTAGGATCGTTCGGATAGCAACGTCTAACCCGAACCAAAATCACAAAAGCGTTAAAGCTCGATCGAGAAGAACGTTGATTTCACCGTTGCTCCGCAAACATCTTCCGGCGAGAAATTCAGTTTCGGCCGTCCGATGTTCGAGCTTCCTTCCAGGACTCGAAAAGTGCACCGTCCTTGTTTCGAAAGTTAGCAGCGTCGATCGGTTCAAGTACAATGTTCAGCGGCGGGAATAGAGACAAACAAGCTGTGACAAACGCGGAGGTACCAAGCAGGAAGACGAAGCGAATGGACGAGGGGGAGGCGAAAACGTTCCCCTCAATTTATATAGATTGCTCCGAGTGGCGTTTCGGGTTCAAGTAACGAGATACAATTCCGCAGCCGGACGAGTATTTCCTTCCTGAAGTAGAAAATCCATTACTCGGTCAGCCGTGGAGCCAGCCGAAATGAAAATGGAAGATACGTGGACGTACATAAGCATTATCCGATGGCAATGTTTCGATGTTGATACTGATCGATGGAAATGATTATCGCCTTCTTCGAACGATGTATCTTTTAGGTTCTATGGAGGATTTGTATTGTAAAAAGAGAAACTTGTGGAATTGTAAAATGTAAGAGATAAAGTAGTATTTAATGTTCGGAGAAATTGAAACCTTATATTAGAGATAAAACTGTAGTATGGTTGACTTGTGTATATTGTTTCGTTGTCATGAAAGCTAGAAGTGTAGAATTAATTTTTTCGTTCGAGATCTTTCTAACTGCGGTGATACCTATGTTTGTTTTAACAGTTTATTAATTGGAAACGAATCGCTGAAACCATCGAAATAGAATTTTGTATTGTACACTAAAGCAGTAATTGAAAATATGATTAAATGTTTTTAATCGCAACGGAATAAACATGTTAAGAAAAATACATGTAGGGTAATAAGAAATGAAACATCGATAAACTGAATAATAAAAATAAGTAGTTTGTATTCGAAATTCACATATTTTATGTTTAATCGTATAAGAGCGTGTAATTAGTGTTTAAGGGATTGCTAAAGGCTTTAATAATTTATTCAAAACCAGTTAAACATTCGAAGTGGAAATCCGCTTTCTCGAAAGCACGCCGCGAGACAAAACTCCGGGAAAGAGTTTTCAGAACTCGTTACTGCGAATTGATCTTTCAGCAACAACCGAAACGAGAGCGTGGTCATTAATTTTGTTGAAACGAAAAAGTTTCACATTTACTTTGGTTGCTGTGATTTTGCACGTGCTAATATTCGTTCTCTTGTGTCACTACTTGGATATCGCTTCTTTTCGTCGTACAGTCTTTATTTTTTACTATCTATATCTGGTGAACAAAAATATGTTTCCTGTAGATTTACTTTTACAGTTTATTATGTGTAAAATCAAACTAGAATATCTGTTTAATTATTGGAAAAGAATTTGGTACATGTGTAACGAAAGAACTTAACTTTTTTAAAATTTGTTTAAAATTTGTTTAAAATTAAAAAATTATATTATGAATATAGTTAAATACTGGAATTTAAAATATGGTAAAAAATGGTATTTTTAAAAAAACAGTTTTTAAAATATGGCTTCAAAAAAATATTCTTTGCTTTTCTGAAGAAATTCCTTCGAGAATTCTTCTTTCGAAATTCTTAATTCTAAATATAGTGATTATCAGTAAATGCTAAACAATTGTAATGTAATTCAACTTTTACCGTTCGATCGACTTTTAATCCTGATTAGAATAACAGAGACGATAAATTGCTGGAATTGCAAAATAGGAACACAAAATGGCAATCTGAATGCTAAACGAAGTACTCTTAAACTGTGGATCCTCGAGTCTGTGCGGTAAAAGGTGGAAAAATGTGGTTCGTAACAATGAATATTTGAGTTTAAGGTCAAAGAGACTGATTCGGTTGACAATTGCATCAAGCTTTAGAATTCACTCACACGTACAGATTGGTTCTATCGACTCCCAATCAATTCGGAACTCTCCAATTATATCGGAAATGTCGACACTCTAAATTCTGTAGCCACATTTTAATTAAATATCGACAGTCAGACTTTGGGCGAGTGGAATGCCGCGTACGGGTGGTTACTTCATGGTTTACCTGTCGTAAAGTTCAATTCCCATCATTAAAAGGTTACAGGCTATTCCCACAGAACTTCACAAATCAGCTACACATTTTTATAGCTCGATACTGTCTGTATTTTTAATTTAGCCAATTCAAAATTTAACGAGATTAAATTACAAAGTTACACGATACTCCAGGAGCATAAATTCGATTTAAAACGCAATCGAAACATATCAAAAAGCATTATTTATACAAGTAGGTATTAAAATATGCTTTCGTTATGGTACTGCCATATATTTCTAATGCATTCATTTTCTTTTTCTCACACATTAAAAAAGACACAAAACAAAACCATTTATTCACAAATGATATATCACACAATTATTATATATTATTTATAAAAATGGCGAGTGAAACCTTACCCCACATTGCAGAATGAAAAATACAATTTTTGAACATATTCTTGTATCATAGATGATACGAATAATCGGTAGAATTTAACACTAGAACTACCGACGATTGAAGCACACTCATTTCTACCAAAAAAGTCGTAATGAAAGGTACATAAAAAAATACATAATGCAAGGGAAACAAATATTTGTCTACATTTTTAACAGAAAATCAAGAAAAATTGCCTCTGAGATACCATAAGTAATTTATAAAATTTCTGTAAAAAATTACGAATGGGTCATTTTGACCGCTTTGGTAGTTCTAGTGTTGACAAAAAAATGTAGAATTCGGGAAAGTTTAGAACGAACGCCACACAGCTGCCCATCGCCTCGCCAAACGCATTTTTCACTCGCCTTTTATCATCATCGCACGCGCCCCTTCCTAGTGTCGTATCCGACCTCACTCTCCACACAAATTAATTCGATCGTTTCGTTTAAACTAAAATTTCACAGAATTCGTACTCAAATTTCACGAATCTAAGAACAAATAACCCATTCGTACACGCGAACGTTGAAAACCTCTCAATATCGACCGCTGGCAAAGATTCATTCGATACACATATCCTCGTTATTCACGTTCTGGCAAAAATAAAAGAAGTAGCCGATACACCAAACAAACGATTTATTCGCATTTTCACGCCGTCACCGTTATCTTCATCGTCTGTCAAGCTTCTAATTCGTCCCCCGAACAGTAGCAAAAAGTNGACAAAAAAATGTAGAATTCGGGAAAGTTTAGAACGAACGCCACACAGCTGCCCATCGCCTCGCCAAACGCATTTTTCACTCGCCTTTTATCATCATCGCACGCGCCCCTTCCTAGTGTCGTATCCGACCTCACTCTCCACACAAATTAATTCGATCGTTTCGTTTAAACTAAAATTTCACAGAATTCGTACTCAAATTTCACGAATCTAAGAACAAATAACCCATTCGTACACGCGAACGTTGAAAACCTCTCAATATCGACCGCTGGCAAAGATTCATTCGATACACATATCCTCGTTATTCACGTTCTGGCAAAAATAAAAGAAGTAGCCGATACACCAAACAAACGATTTATTCGCATTTTCACGCCGTCACCGTTATCTTCATCGTCTGTCAAGCTTCTAATTCGTCCCCCGAACAGTAGCAAAAAGTGACCGTTTGGTCTGTTCGATAAATCAAGCAAAACTGGACGGCGGCAAAAAGGAATGTGCATGCACGCCTGAAAAAAAAAAGTGAACACGAGGAATCGATCACGAGGTCGCTGACACGTTGAACCAACTTCTCTCTGCGGCGATATCACTCACGACTGACTAATCGAGTTTCATTCGCATGCTCGATGCACCGCACGACGCAATCTGACCGAAAGTTTCGGCACAAAGGCACGCGCGGAATGAAAGCATGCAGTGACGCGCGAGCGTTCCTGCTTCCGATTTCACGCGTTCTCCGGCGTATTCCATTACGCTCCGCACGCTCAACCCTCGATTAATGGAATAGATCATATCGGAAGGCTTTCGCTGTAATTAGTCTGGGACGTAGCGTGGCTTGTCTCGTCGCTTGTTTCTTGCGTTACAGAACGCGAACGAGTGGTGATTAACACTACCGGTCAAAATGACTGGTTCGTAACTTCTCGTAGAAATTTTATAAATTTACTGTGGCCCATTTTGGAGGATTTTTTATTATTCTTTGTAAGAAATATATTTTTTCAAATACTTATCGTTTTGATTTCTTTGGTACAAACGAGTCTCTTTTAATCGTCGGTAATTCCAGTGTAGTTTAAGTATGTGGTTGGTGAAAGAAGGAAAGAAAAGGATAAGAAGGGCGTTTGGTCCGGGGCCTGCTAGTGGACTCGTCAGTAAGGCATCCTAGCAGGCC
>SMSQ01001274.1:0-20850 GCA_019453375.1 Ctenoplectra terminalis
AGGTTTACCGTACTGTATCGTGAAATAATTAACGTTGAATTTATACGCGTGTAGAATCGAATAAAACAACGACGAAGGCGGAACAGGGAAAAGAGAATAATTCGTTTGCTTTTGAAACCGACGTGGCTTTTCCCCGTGGCTCGATGGTAACGAAGGGTTAAGTAAAGTAATAACCGAGTAATCGTTTAACCCGCGGTGTGTAAGCACACAGGAGAGAGAAAGAGGAGACCACCAAGTCTCAACTTCTATTTTATTCGCGGAGGAAACACGAGTCTAACGAGGTGAATCGCGTTTCCTAAATTAGAATGCAAATTAACGAGGACGTGTAACTGGGAATTTAAATCATCTCCGTTAGACATCTTTTGTGGAATTATTGCTGATATTTCGCGTAATACAGTTAATGCTGCTTCCAAGATAATTTGATCAGGGTAGCTGGCGCGTGGATAAGGGTGCAGTATCGTTCAATTGAGAGATTTCTGATTGTTGGGTAAAATGGGTTTACCATGGTCGTGTAAAGTGAAGTATTTCTAAAGGTTAGAAATTAGTTTCTGTTGTAAATGGTTTAATGCAGAAGTGAGTAACTGCACGTGTTGTTAAGAAATATTAATATATCGTATTTTTTGTGTCTATCGATGATTAGAATACTCTTCTACCTCAAATATAACCCTGAACGAACCTTCTTAATTGTGATTACAAAAAGGATCTCATAAATTCAGTATAAATCTCAAAATCATTTCAGTAATGTATCCAGCCTTTCCATTCTTAACAAAACTCGTAAACAAAACGTTGATGGCGTTGATGAATCAACCAAATTCTTCACGAATCCTAAATTAATCGCAAGAATCTTATTTTTTCACTGTTAAAAAAAATTCTGAACGAACCTCCTTAATCCCGATTACAAAACCCGATCACGAAACGGATTCGCCAAATTGCTCGTAAATCCTAAAGAAAAATCTATAAAAATTCGATTTTCAGCTAAAAATATCAACGAAATCCTTCTTTCATCCGACGATTGATTCCACGAACGTGTAGCTCGTCTTTAAGCTCGTTCGCGCCGGATCCTCGGGACTCTTTTTTTGTCTGGAAGACAAAAGAAGGCCGAAGGAAGAGACGTCCTACCTATATCGAACGACAGGGGCACCCCGACGAGGCGAAATTCTAAGCTGACCCTGATCGATACACGGCCGTCTCCTAGTGTACAGCGTTTATTCCAGCGCCGGCAGATTTATTCGTCGCTGCTCGCTGCTTTATTCTCCGCTTCGTCGAGCAACCGGCCGTTTTTCGCGAAGCGACAAAGCAACCACCGTTGCCCAAGGATTATGCGTGATCCTTCGAGATTAGACCGTGGATTTATTGAGATGTTTCGTAAGTTTTCCACCAGCTGCTTTTCCTAAGGGGGGTTAAGTTGGGTTCTTTTTTTTTGTCGGAGACGCTGGTTTGTATTGATTAGGGTGGTGGATTCTGTACGAAGTATTTTGAGGGGGCGATGGAATATGTGGGGATTACTTCTTGCTATCGGGTGTACATCGAATTGATGTTAATTTTGTGTCGAATTAGGTTTTGAAATTTTTAAAATACATTTTTTTGTTTGCCTGTAAAATTGTTAGTTCGTAGTTTTAAGGGTAGTTTTTTTTACCAAACTTTCTTGGGTTAGTTTTCAATTATTTGCTTGGCGAAATTATTTTCTATTATTTTCTATCATTTTCTATCATTTTCTATCATTTTCTATCATTTTCTATTATTTTCTATTATCTTCTACTTTTAGGGTGATTTTCCAGCTGAATTTGTGTTCAATTATTTTTAATTATTTTTTATTTTTAGACTGATTATTCCGCTAAATTTTCTTTAAATTATTCATTCACATCATGTTTAGGCTTGCCCAGTTAATTTATTAATCAGTTTTCTTAAATTATTTTTAAGCCATCCTATTTAGGTTTTTTAAACTATTAAATGCACTAAATCCAAAGAAAATTAGACTTCAGAGAAATTTCCTATACGTAATAGAAAATTTACTAAAATTTGCTAACAATTCTCTGCCGCAAAAAAAATTTAAGTAACAACAGAATAAGACAGACGATTCGATCACAAAGAAGACACGATTCCGTGGCGATTAATATGAATGAAAGTTTAATCAAACACGAAAACATACACTGCCTCTTTCTTTCGTCCCTTCTAATTTAACGAAATTAATAGCTGGGCGTTATCTAAACGAGGCCAGACAAAAGCTCGCGGAAGCTGGTAGCGAAGGAGGATTCTAGCAGCCACAATTCAGCTTCTTGGCTCAGTAAAAGAAACGCTTGGAGGTACGTTCTTTATGTGCGCGTCAGATAAGTCGTGCTCGATGGAGGGCTAACAAAACAAAGCGTTGGAGCGAACTCGGGCACTGTCGACTTATTTAGGAAATAGAAAAAGTTAGCTGCGACACCGGGACACCCGATATATCCGTTGATTTTTCTCTCTCAGCTTTGACCCCAGATAAATGATGCCAGTCTTCTTCAAAAACCTTTAACTTGAAATTTTTCTTGAAATTCTTCTTCTTTTTACTTAAGAATGTTACACCCATTGTCAAGAGAACCACAACTAGATAAATTTCTGACAAGTTCTTATTTTATCATTAACTTTCCATATAGAAATACAGAAATATAGAAATATAGAAATATAGAAATATAGAAATATAGAAATATAGAAATATGGAAAAAAGATATGGATATAGAAAGATTATAAATTATAGAAAAGATGATATATTTTGTATTAATTAATGATTATGTATGAAGATTATATTTTTTGTAAGAAATATAGAAAACTTAGATAATTCATTCTATATAGAATTATCTGAGAGTAGAAGCTAAAATATTTGTTTAAAAAATATCGTTTTCTATAGGGTACGAAAATATGTAAAATAAAAAAAATGGGTTTGAATGGGACGAATATTGCGAGTAAAAACAACTATTTTTGCATAGTAATATAAAAGAAATTTGTTCTTGGATAACATGTTGAGCTTAAGATGATTTTCTAAGTAACATTACCTTTCACGTTTCTTACAGAATGACGCTAAAAAAAAAATGATAGGAAGAAATGATAGATGAATATTAAAATTCATGAAGGACTTAACTTATAATAATCTACAGACCATTTATTTTTATAATATAGTCAGATTACCATATAAAGAAATAATAGTTGGCTAAAAGAAGCGGGTTAGTGTCCAAGTTTTTTGATTAAAGATTTTTGGTTTTAATGGAAGTTTTCGTTAAAGTTGAACAGGTTTTATACATTTTTAGATTAGTTCGGTGTAAGTTTGTTAATGGTTATGGCAACTTCAAAGTTGGGATAAGATTTTTATATTTCATCTGTTTCCTCGAGAATTTTTCCGTGGTAATCCGTTTGAAAGAATTTCCTTACAGCTTACCTTAATCCTTTTCAGTAGCTTCGTGCGTGGATTTAGAAAGGGAATCATTAATTTGGATTAACCATTGTATTAATCACAGAAGTCGAAACGAATTCCACGAGAGGTTTCCAGAATTCTGAAATACGTACATTTTCTCTTTAATCCATGAATTTATTATTCCACTCTTTCATTGGATAATTTTTAAATTACAATATTTGCGTTATCTAACTGGTTCCAATATATTTCCATTTCACCTCTATTCTTTATTACAATTTCGCGTTATTACTTTTATTTTATTGCTTCATTTTATTCTCCGTTTATAATTTCTTTTTTAAATTATACATTTCGAAGAAGAAACATGTACACTTATTAAAAAATTATCAGTCAAAGAACGTGACAAAAATATTAGAATTCTGTCTTAGCTTCTTCGCCCACCGTCTGACCATACACAGACCGTTACTACTTACTATTTCGCTACTCAGTGTTTAAAAATCACAATTAGAAGAAAAAAGGAGAACAAATTGAAAGTTCTTTTTCTTTTACCGAGTAAAAGAAAATGGAAGAAAATAATCAAACACTCTGTACATTTAATCTCGAACTATCGATTATCTCGTTCGAGCACAAGCGATCCTTCAATTACATCGGCTGAACGTAATTTCCTCTCTCCTTACGTTTAACGAGTGAAAGTTTCAGGCACATCTACTCCCTTAATCAGACACAATTTCCTGCCTCCATCTTCTCCACCCTTGTTCCCCGAACCGTGACGTCCCTTCGCGATTGTCCATTACCATCGACGTCATTCTGAGTGTTCATACAATTAGATCGATTCCGGTTATACACTGTCGGTCGACACGGTTTGGGGAATCGGTAACCAATTGATGGCCAAAGTTGCTCAGCGTTCTGCGACACTCTGCAAATTGCTCGATTGGGACGCGCGGCCATCAACAAAGGACTAATCGCACGTGATACGTGACAGTGGCAATTAGAATTTCGTTGTTGAACACGGGAGATTGATCTTCGTTACTCTGTCGCGGAAATAAATATTAAATTTATTAGATGAAATGGGAAAAAAATATCGAGGGAAACAAACACTTTTCTGTTAGATTGGTGCGTGTGAAATGTCACTTCTCTGATATTTCAATATGACAAATTATTAATTCGATTTTAGAAATAATGATTTTTTGTACAATTGGAAATTCAGAAAGAAACCGCTAATGTTTTATTTGAGCAAGTGATACTTTATATGTTGCAACCTAATATTTTTTTATCTCCGAAGATCTTAATTTGAACTATGAATATGTTACGGGTATCAGATTAGCGTGATAAAAAACTGTGTTGGGATAAATAATTAACTTCAGGTTATCTGTTTTCGGATTATAGAATTAAACAGAAGAATCGTATAGAATTAATATTATGCTTCTTTCCATAAGCAAGCAAATCTGGTTATACAGACCACAAAACATTAACAAGAGAAAATACGGAGTTTCCTAAAACCAATATTTAAAGCCGAGGGTGGTTCGGAATCCACTGAACCTGCAAGTCTCTGGATAATGGCCAACTGTAGTCGATACCGATAAAACAGTGAAACAAATAGCTTTAAAACCCTAAAAGGTACACAAGAGAGAAAAAAAAAGAGAATAAAAAAATTCTGATCATTGAGAGGGTTAATAGCAGAGACTATAATACTGGATTCACTAGAATTGCTACACCCTAACTTTTTTTCAATTATTACTACCTAAACGAGTCTCAAGAAAAGACACTTCTCTCCTTTAAAAAAAAAGAAAAGAAAAGAAAATAAAAGAAAAAAAAAGAAAAAGAAAGAAAAACGAGACACAGATATATAAAATTTCAAAAAGTCCAAGAAAACCAAAAAGAAAAAACGGTCTTCCTCGAGCAGTCTCAGACACAAAGAGACGTTAAAAGAAGGATAAAACCCCGGATAAAAAAAACTAACCGTGCGAAAAGTGAGGCCAGCGTGGAAGAAAAAGAAGATCTTCGACCGAAAGAAAGATGAAATAAAAAATTTCGGAGGGGATGGATAGTTGCGGTGGCTTCGCGAACGATCGATCGATCGAATATTCCTCTCTCGTCACGCGAAATACCGGAATTAATGTTGGAACCCTTCCCCTGGCTCGCAGTCCTTCCGTTTCATAGGCGGTAGCCGAGCTCTCACGTGTCGGGGCGACAAAGGCTCGTGGGGTGGCGTTCTTCTCTTGCAGTCGAGCTTTCAATTACCCGGCAATTCCCGACGACGTCCGTTTAATTTCTCCTCTCTTCTGCTCGCAGCTTCCCTCGGCGCCTTCGTTCCGCTCGAAGCATCCCCCTGTTTTCGTTCTACCCCTCTTGGTGCTCGTGCACCCTGGCACACAATGTTGAACGATAAATTTTCAAAACATCAGACTCAAGCGTGCTCCTCGTTACTCATGGAATTCTCTCTGATTTTTTTTTCTTTTTTTCTTTTTTTTTACTTCATGGAAGCTTCGACCGCCATTCCTATGGTGTTTAATTGTTCGTGTGCGGGTATGAGTGAGCGTGTGTGGATGTTGTGGGCTTGGATTTAATGAGACGCAGCGGGTGAGGCGAGGGAAAGTAGGAGGCACGGTGATTTTTTAAAAGTTCGTTCGCGGGTGACATGGGTGTAGCGATGGGTGCTTTGTTTCGAAGTTCTCGATGGTGGTTTTTTTTTTTGGAATGGAGAGAATTTAAATTGTCGAGAGGATAAATCTTTAAATAATATGTTATCGACGGATCAGTGGATGTTTCAATGATTTTAAGATTTGTAACTAGAAGGATTTAAATATTAATTTTTTTTTTTTTTTGTAAACATTTAAATTAAAAGTCGATAGTGAGTCTTATTTGTATTCGTATAGCCATTAAATATCGTTCTTACATTTTACGGAACAGGAATTTTGTTGTTACATTCTCCGAAACTTAATTTTCTTCCACACGTCTGACTTATTATGTACTTATACTACTTAAGTTCACTTTTTAAGCATTTATTCACAAATTACGATAAGTTTCCACGGAAGTGCACACAGTGGAGTATAATTAAGACCAGCTGCAACCCACTAGCATACGGAAACACGAAAATATGAACGACAGTGAAACAGAGACCAGCAGAGTAGTACTAATAGATTGTGCATAGTCAGACGTTGAAGTTAGCAGGACCTTGGCCACATTGATTATGCATGAAACACACGGTGACCCATAACGTCTGGCAGCGAAATATCAATCTAAAGTTTGCCAATAAACGTCGGTTTACATCGTGGCTGTTGTTCGAAATTTGTTGGAAAATAAATTTATCGTGAATGCGCGGCGCGAATTTATGCTTCACGTTTGTCGCGCCTGATGGCATGCGGCTGTTCAGGGCAAAACGTTGGCTCCCGGAATATCGATATCTTTTTACATTCGTACCGATACAAGGTTTAATTGAGAAACTTTATGTTCTTGAATAATAGTTTCTACGAAATTGATTGAAAAAAATTAACGAAAAAAAAAGTTCTTCAAAATTGATTAAGGAAAAGACATTCGAGTATTCTAGCAACGCTTGACAGAAAATTCTACGAGTTATTAAAGAATCATCGGTAAACCGAGGTGTACGAAATACATCGAGTTTGGAGTCTCTAATCTCGAGTTTGTGCTCAAACAACAAACACACAAAAAGCAATCAAACTACAGTCACTTAGCCAACGCTCTGAAGGTACACAAGCTTCTACCAGAGTCTTCAGCCACTGCGACATTACAATTTACATCCAAAGCCACCGATATTTATTTAACTCTTGCCGCTCGTCAAACATAACGAAACTACGGATGTGAAAAAATAATTCGACACACGAAACGATCAAGGATTCCACGATTTGCGTACACCGAAAATTCCACGATTCTCATTCAACAGAAATAATTAATTTTCCTTCATTAATCTACCAAGTTCTAATAATTTCATTCCGAGCTTTCTAAATTGCATAAATGGAGGGAAAATACTGGTGGCAGGTCCTCAAAAACAGAGGATCACTCTGATATCATAAACTCGGTCCACTTCGA
The DNA here is from genome assembly GCA_019453375.1 of Ctenoplectra terminalis. Lineage (NCBI taxonomy): Eukaryota > Metazoa > Arthropoda > Insecta > Hymenoptera > Apidae > Ctenoplectra > Ctenoplectra terminalis. Next base: position 7,427 of record SMSQ01001274.1, read on the forward strand.
CCTGTTTCCGACAAAAACATCGTCTCCAAGAGCTCGGCGTCGCGCAGTAAAACAGAGGCCGTCTCTGAACCCGTTGGCGTACCTAAAATAATTCAGAGATACGAGACATTGGTATAGGAGACAGAAGGGAAATAGTGAGAAGGGGTGATACATTCGTAAATAATGGGGGCAGCAGAGGTTTAACCGCGTGCCCATAAATATTTCCTTCCGCGTGTGCATACCGAAATCCGTAACGAGTAGCGTGCAACCGGAATGGCCATTGTTTTTTATCGTCCTGAAGCTTTTTATCCCTACGAATCGCGACATAATTTTCTTTCGCGGTACAAAGAACTGATTTCAGATTTCTTTCGAAAATTAAAAAAACATCTTGCATATTAAATTAAGCGAACATTAAACGAACATAATCGAACATAGAGAAATAGGGAATGCGTTTAGGTTAACATTAAGTTGGTTTAGAAAGAATTGAATTTTTGTGAAATTAACAAAATATAAAAGAGAAATTATTCGGGAGGAAGACGGTTAATAAATAGATCGATCAGTTGGAATATTATGATTCGATAAAAGTTGATTGTATTATATTTTAAATAATAATTTTGACTTTATTTTGACTTAATTTTGACTTAATTTTAATATTTATGCGTGCCAACATTAATCTGTTAAAATAATAATTCATCTTTCAGCGATAGGTATGTAATGGTTATTTCAGTTATCCGCGTGTATATTTATTTTTTTTTTTTTTTAATAGAATGATGGGATATATATTTATTTTATTATAGCTTGTACAAGCTAAATGGGTTCGAAATTTTTCGGACGATTTCAAATTTCAGCCGGTCTCGCAGATGGTATTTTCAGAAACAACAGGATAGTACCGTGTACTAAATGAGGAACATGAGTGGGCTGGTCATAAATGTTTAACAGTCACGTAGTTGCTCCTCATTTCCATTAGCAAAGTACTGTATCTCCTAACATTCGGATGAAATATATATTCTCGTATCCGGTAGCACTACTTACCGCCGAATTTTTATTAAAAACAAAACCATTTGTCCGGTTGAAACGAAATCGAATAACGCGGAAATATTTTTTACCCGTGTATTTTTTCGATTTTTAATTTCTAACCAACCAAGGTGTCTTCCAATCAACCTCTCGATACAACAAATTAACTCATTTTCCCTTTTTCACCGATCGAAAGCGTTTCGTTGAACACAGAACCGACAAAACCGGTCAAAAGAAAAAAAAGAAAAAAGAAAAACAAATAGGAAAAAAAATGGACCAATCGTATATGTCCGACAAAAGGCGAAAAAACGTATCCAGCAGCGTTATTCGCGATATCGCGTTGGTGAAATCAAACGTCGATCGCTCGCAAAAACTGTCATCGACGGTTCGCCTCAAAGGCTGACACGAGGATTCAAGGAACGACGCTCGTTTTTTCGTTGTCGTACTCGACTGATGGCCACCGCAGTCAGAACTAGGGGAACAGAACTCTGGGAATTCAGGACAGGGTAGGAAAAAAAAAGGACGAGGAAAGAGAAAGGGGAAAAAGAGAAATAAAAAGGGTGCGGGGGATCGTATCGGTGTGCCAGTCGAACGAAACACAGGGCTCGCCTTTGGCACAGTTTCAGCGATCCTCGACGAGATTAACGAAACGGCGAAGTGAGAGCAAAAGTGCAGGGGAGAACGCGACGAGTCGAGGGATCGATAGAACTGTGCGTGCAGAGGGTTGAGCAGTCGTAAAAGCGAATTTATTTTGAATCTTCGCGTGCGTCGTTCGCTGGCTCTTTCTGACCATTGTTTCTCTCTGTTGATTCTGTTTCAGCGCGTACGTTGGTGAAATTGTGTAAGATACTCGTGGAAGTATCGTAGAGTACCTGGAGGATTATGTAGTTCTTGTTGTATGGTTCTTTTTTTTATGGCGACTCCATGCTTTTGGTTGCTATTCGGAAATAGTGAAATTAAATTATTTTACGGTGGAAAGATTGTGATATTTTGTGGAAGTAGGAAAGAAATTTTTTAGATAGAATAGGGTTCAATGACTTTTCGTCTGCAAAAGATATTAAATAGTTTTTGTTTTTATTTTTTAATTTAATTTAATTTAATTTTAAATCTCTTGACCCATCTGTAAACGTGGAAATCAAAGAATAAAATATTCAAATTAATTCATTTATGTATACGTAAAATAAAAATGTCTGTATCTGGTTTCAATGAACTTAAATTATCACAAAGTGAGGTATTTTACGGTAGTCTGTATTTTCTGCAAGGTCTTGGAGAGTAGTTACGCAAGATTTGGTTTATTTAGTATACAGGATGAACTAATAAAAATTGTTACTTTTAATATTTTCAAAATTCTGGAGATAAGAGACAATTTTTTGGAATAAAAAATATTTGGTATAAAAAGATTTATCAAACAGCTTTTACTAAAAATACAGTTTAAAAAAAATAAAGGTTATTTGATATGAAAAGGATTAATCATATGGTTCCAATAATTTTTTTTTCTTTTTTTTCAGAATATACCAAGTAGCTTTTACTGAAAATACAACCTTTTATTTTCGCAAGTTCCATGATTTCTGTTGACTTATCTTGAATGTACACGTCGACTGACTGCTTTCTGATGCTCTAATTCATGATTTCCCTATATCGCACAATTGACAATAGGTTGACTGCGTCAACGGTGCATCTAGTGTCCAGAAATTTCGATTGTTATGCAATCCTTGCGCCGGGTCGTTTCATTACGATCCATCGAACAATCGAATCGTTGTTTACAGCGCGGAAACGGCGGCCTCGAATTTCTTTGAATAACGCAAGCGGAGTCGTTCGCGTTCCCTCTTCCTTTCGCCATTGTCACACATGTGCCCATTGTTTCCGTTTATGGAAATGTCGTTCGACGATCGAATCGCCGTTAGCGGTCGTAAAATCCCACGAAAACAACGCTTCTTTGTCATGGAACTTTTTTTTTTTTTTTTTTTTTACCCGTCGTTCGTTTCGCGTGGTCCCATCGTGAATTGCAAACTAAGGCGTCGATACGAATTGGTACTGTTTCGTTTTAGTTTTTGTAGTGAATTTTGAAAGCTTTTGCTCCGGGGGAAGTTGGACATTTATTTTTTGAACGAAAAGGTTTTGATGGTTCGAAAAACCGTATCGAAAAGAGAAAATTAGAGCGCAGTAGAAAACAGGAATTATCCCGTAACGACCGGATGGCCATCGCACGTGTATTATAAAACTTATAATTTTATCAGTAAAGAGTTTAATCGTAGAAAATAATTATTATTTAATTTGGATAGATAGTTTATCTTTTCCTATTCTCCTGAATATTGTCCTTAAATTTAGCAAATGTTTCTATAAAAAAAGAATAAGAGAAGAAAACAGATAATACTTTTTAATACGTTACGGATTATGAAAATGAAAATTAGTTGTACAATTCGGTAGTAATTTTTTTTTTTTACGGAAGTTGGGTCTTCAGCTTGTAAATCACGCATAAAAGCTTGGAAAGGGTGCAACGTTCCCCGGTGTGCGATAATATATCGCGCGATAGAATCAAAATTGTCAACACAGGGGGTACAACCGATTGAATTATTTCTCGTTTTCCGATGACGTTCTTCGCTTTCGATCGGAATTAAATTCAATCAAATATAAAATAGCTCGTAAATCAACAGGACGCGTTGTACTCGTTAAATTCGATTTATATATATATATATATAAAAATATATATATGGTATAGATACGAGGAAAAATAGAAGAAAGAATAGGAAAATCTTGATCCATACGCGTGATGCATTGCGAACGATTGTATGCTGTGTACGACATAATGCAATTGAATGTAACGGATTTATAGGATGATTACCGTGATCCATGTTTTCTCTCTGTACTGCATAAACCCATGATTATGGTTGTTATTGTAACAAATAGTAATTGTGTAATCCACCATAATTCGAAATCTGCACAAATTCCTGAATAGATTTTAGCATATTATTATAGATGTTAATGAATCATACGTATAAATATTTACGATATTCTTAACAACCGGTGCGAGGAATATAATTAAATTGTAGATTGAAAAATTTACCTAATTTTTAGTAACTAATATTTAGGGTAAGAATAGTTGAAAGACTCCAGAATTTACAGAATTTTTCATAGTGATAGAATATTCAACATCAATAAACCGTATTCAAATTGCAAATAATTTAGAGCTACAAATTTAAAACAGATTTTTATCTTTTTTAAATACAAATTATAAATAAAGCAAAGCTTCAGATTTCAAATTAACTAAAAACCTAAATTCCAAAGTGTATGCCAACTATTTCTAATCTCCCTATTTATTTTAAATAATCCTGAACGTTAAAAACAAAAAAAAAAAAAAAAAATAATAAAACAAAGTCGCGTAAGCCACCCACAGAAGCTAATCTGATTAGCTAAATTAATCCTAGTCAATCGCGAATAATTAATAAAACTAATAAATTTACAAAAAGTAAAACTAATCAGCGATTCATACTAAAATTAACATGTTCTCAAATTTTTAACGAACCTACACGATATTACCAAAAGAAAAAAAGAAAGAAAAAAAGAAAAGAAAAAGAACTCACAACAGTTCTCAAGTTAGCGTCATTTCCGGCTATCAAGTTTACTTCCGCCACGAAAGGGAATACGAAATTGTCCTGCGTTCGGCATCGATACGCAAATTGCAGAAATTAAAGTGGCTGCGGGGTTATTGATACGTTTGCGACCTACTTTCCTTTGCATCCGTTTATTCGCCGCGTTTCTGCTATCGATTATCGCGCGGCCAAATATTCAGGCCAGATTCGCGCGATCCCCCAACGCAATCTTTCCTTCGATTCGTCGTCGATCCGCAGCTTTCCAGACTTCCCCATTAATTCTATTCCTGGCTGCCTGTGCCTGTGTCTCATTAACCTGGAATTTTACCTTCTTTCGTTATTGTTTCACGCGTTGATCCGATCGTAAGACATTCAGAATGTCAGATAACACATACACATATTTTTTATAATTTTTGTTTGGAAGTTCGTTCGCAAGTTTCATGTAGGAATGATTCTTGTCGAATAATGAGAAATATTTTTATTCAAAGGTTGGATGGATGGAACTTGTAGTTTTTATTGCGCGAAAAATATAAATGAAAAATAGGACGAGTGTTTGAAATGTTATGAAGATGAAAAAAACAGGCGAAAGAAAGCTCAGAGATGGATGAATGCATCTCGCAATTTTTGATACGCTAAAAATCTAAATTTAAGCTAAAAAAAAATTATATCACTGCTGTATCGTGAGCTACGCGTTTGAAAATACGCAAAAAGATTGATCACTGTATTTCATTCCATTTCCTTTGATCATTTTACTTTAAAATCAACTTTACGCTCGGTTACAATACGACCGCTCGATGAACTTGCATGCGATAAGATGTTTTTATTATCTTTTCTTTTTTTTATTTTATGAATCGCAAAGTGTTAAATATATAACTGCAATTGGGCCGCGTGTCGAAGGTAGCCGAAACAAACGTGAGCGAATAAGAAGATAAAGAAAATTATTTTCACGACTACACGTACCAATCTACGCTTAAAAAATATTATACTCGCCTTTTTAATGATTGAATATTAATTACCATAAAATACACGGTGCATCGTAGCAGAAAAGCCAATCAGTAATTATTTTTCCTCGCATCAACAAAACAAACCAAAAATCGGACTAATTTTTCATCCGTAAACGTGTAACTTCTCTATATTTTACCTTAATGATCGAAGCTTATCACGAATCGTCCAATTAATGAATCTCGTTACACAACACGTAGCGTTGTGCGTTTGCTGATCACTGAAAATACGTAGCTTAATCACGAACGATAATGCTAATCGACACGGTTGTTTTTCATATTCGACGCCAAAGGGACGCGGAATAAATAATGCTCCCATAAGTTATCGAAGGGAATAAAGGGTAGTAATTTTTTTTCTCTTTTTTTTTTTCTTTTTTCTTCTCAAAAACGGTAAACGATAAATAACGTTCTTCTTTCTCCCTGTAGTGCTCGGGCTGGGAAATATGAGCCCTGATAATACATTAGAAGCGACGTAAAAGAGATATATTTTGCCGGACCGTGTCTATGGTGCGAGGAAAATCGGCGAAGCTGTTTTAAAACCGTGGCCAATCGTTTCGTCGCGATTGTTATGTCGCTGATACGATCTGACAAGATTTAGTGGCCATTTTTGGAAGATTCTATCCCATCTGTTGCGTATAAATTATTTTATATACGGCGATGGTAGTATTGTTAATACGTCCAACCCTGTTTTTGCACGGTAGATACGTTTTTTAAGAATATGGATAAATAAAAATGAATTTATCTGTATAAAAATAGAAGATTTATTTCAGACATAAAAATTCAGCGAAAATAATTTAACGAATCGAGAGAAAATTTAAATTGGAATCTTAAATGTTATTTTTACGTGTTTATCTGTACTTTTTTTATTTGGTAAAAATATACTTGGAAACGACCGTTTGTATCCTGTTAATTTAAAATAAATTTAATTAAATCAAAATTGGTAAATATATGGCAAGCTGTGTTTCAGATCCAGGTACCACGGATTCGGGAAATTTATTAATTTTGCTTGTTTATTATGATTCGCCTAATTAATATCGCGTTTGCATATTATTAATTCGATGCACGAAAGTAATCATTCGTGAATAACAATGTTTTTGTAAGAGAAATTAATTTCGAGTCAGGAATTAATTCCTTTGTTATAACATCTGCGGTTCTGTGTTTCTATATCATTTTCGAGATATTTTAATTCTCATTCGGAAATCGTACGCGCGTGCTCTTATCGTGAAGTCAAAGTACACTCATTTCGAGGTTCTAATAAATTTTTAATTGAAGTACCTTTGAGAGTCTGTCGAAATGAGAAAAATTGCAGATGAAAAACATTATTAACATACCTTTGCTAATAAAAAAAAGGCTTCCAACCGTTTCGTAACGCTCTTAAAAAAAAATTAAATCCTGTTAGCTCATCTTCTGTTTTGACAAAAAAAATACGTTGAGAAAAAAAAAAAGTGGTCTCAGAAAAAAAAATGTACAACTAATTTTTTCAAGTATTAAAACTTAAAGAAATACGATTGAATCTAATCGTTTTGAAGCTTCGAAAAATATTACACACGAACAAATATAAAGCGAAACGGTTGGCCGTAAAAAAAAATTCTTTTTACCATTTTCGAATCTCGGCTTCATCTCCAAGGAGGCGTCCACATTTCAGGGCACACTCTGCATAAAATAAGAAGGCTGATCGTGGCACGCTGCTTGTTTCGCGTTACTTCTACTTATCTATGACAAGATCTACGTACGGTCTGCAAGTAACGACCTCGGGGAGACGGGTATATCGCTCCTAGCTTCTCGAGAAAGACTTTCAGAGGCACCGGAGAGACGTTCGTGGCAGGAAAGCCTCCTTAATGAATTCGTCGTTCCTTTGTGTGTCCGAACAGCGGGACAAAAAGGATCCTGACCCGCGCGGGCAATTAAATTTGTGTTGTTCGAGTCGAGATTTATCTTTCTTTGATGAAAATCGGTGGATTTTAGAGAGACTTTCGGCTTGAGAAGAGTCTAATATCGTAGAGACGAGATTGAAGAGGGAATTTGCTGTATTTAAAGGATTAAATGAGTACTTAGGATTATTGTGAGGAAAATTGTTAAAACAGTTGGAAGTCGTCGCGAAAAAATATATTCCGAATGAGATATAATATTCTGATTAATATTTCATAATTTTTTGTCAGATTTATTTAGTTTTATGAATATAATTAAAAAAAAGAAGAAAAAATAGAACCAGGACAGACACTTGTTTTATTCGCTAAATACTATAATAATAAAGTAACATAAAATTCGTACTATCAGCACGTTTCTCGGCAGAGACCTTCGTAACAAAAGGGTTAAGAACTTAACACCAGCATTTTCGTGAGAGAATTAGGTAGAACAAGGGAACGATTCCCCTTTCCCCTGCGGTCGTTTCAACTCGCACTTGTAATTCTCCATGGCGCTGTTCAAAAAGAGGGGTAGAAAGAGTCCGGGGCAACGGAAGGAAAAGGAAGATCGCGCGATCGGTGGAAAGTTTCGACCGGATCGATGCGACTGATTCACAGGTGAACGTGGTGGATTCCTTTCGCTCCCAATTACAGCCAACGGATCGACACCCCCTTTCCATGAACCTATGGGGCTGTAACGCGAAGATAATCATTGTTCTCGACGCGGTGAATGGCCGTTCGGTTCCGACGGTGGAACAATGTCCAAGGAGGAGTGAGGGTCGATGAATGCGGGGCCCCGAATCATTCTGTCCGTGTCAATAACGACGCCAGCGGGGAAGAAAGAATCCCTCTTGCCGAACTTGTACGCGTTTGAAATTAGCGTCGATCGGAACTGGAGCCTCGCGTGGAAGGAGGTACGGACAGAAGTTGGAAAGTGGTCGTTTAAGGGGTGCGCGAGGCGGTAGTTTGCGATCCGATCGTCAAATGGACCGAAGTTTTAAAAATCTGACTCTCGCGGAGCGATCGAAGGGGTTGGATTCAATTACTGGCGAACGGTTTTTGTGGAATTGTTGGATTACAGGGATTGGTAAATTTTGAATTTGGATCTGGTTGCGAAATAGGGTGAAGGTTTAAAGATGTGACGCTCGTGGCGTGGATGAAGAGGGTGAATTGAATTATTGGTGGAAGGTTTTTGTGGAATTGTGGGATTATGAGAATCGGTGAATTTTGAAATTGGTAATAAAATTGAGGTAGACAGTAAAGTTGATTGAGATTGACGTCAACGTTGAAACAAAGAAATCAAAGCGAAAGATATTTAAAAAAAATGCGCAACGCAAGGAAGAGATTTATTTATATCATAAAAAAAGAAATCTCAGAAAATTCCAAGAAACGTATCACGGTATATTTATAAAATTTCTATAAGAAATTATTAATTGGTCATTTGATCAATCCGTAGTCTGGTTATTTACAATATAATTTGAGATACGGAATTTAGAATATTATGGCTGCTAACTTACCCGAGCCTCTCTAACGTTTAACTGTAAAAGGATTAAAAATTGTTGGCCCTTGTTATAATTGTGACAATTAATTCTTAAATACCTGGCACACGTAAATGTAACGCAGCAGTGAAATAGTGCAAAATTAACGGTACCTGCAATTTGTCACAATCTGATGTTTACCGATCTTTTCGAACCCGTTCGCTGCGACTCTCGTTTCGTTTAAATACAAACACAATCGAACGATTCGTACAATTATTCCCGGCAACGTTTAACAATTCGTAATATTAACAATTACAATCAACGTTCGAAATTGTTTATTTTAATGCACGATGAACGATAGGGCATTTGCATCTCTACGAACTGCTCGGGAAACGTGTTGCATTAATGCAGCGCGGATAATTTCCGCAATTAGTGTCGGGCTTTGTAAAAATCGATAATTTTAAAGAACGCGCGTCGTTTTGAGAAATAGCCGTCGCGATAATTTAAGGAAGCTGTCCGCTGCGTTCGATAACCGGGTTAGATATCGACACGCGTGATATATAACGCGAGAAATCGTTGCACAGAGAATCCCACTTAAATTCAATCGAACGGACCGTATCCCCAAGGAGCTGGAAGAGAATAATACTTCCGAGGGAAAGTGCATTTGTATTCCGGATCGACACGCAGTGCTTTAAAAAGTCCCGTGGAAGAAGCGGAACCTGTATTGATCAATCGAACAAGTTTTTCTATGAAATTCCTATCCAATTTGAGAACCAAAATAATATAAACGAGCAACGGGAATATACGCGATGGAAAAAACTGAACGAAAATTATTTTGTTTCTTTCTTTGCTTCGTAGTTGGTTAATTTTCTTATTTTTCGATTCAAACTTCCATTGTTTTATTTTTATTTTCGACACCGATCGAACTCCATCGGTTGATTCTTCGAGCACCAGTTATAAATTGTAGAATTTGTTCCAATTAATTCCTCTAAGCGACGAATTTTCGACTCCTTGATTTTTTTTTTGTATTTTATTTTTTTTCTTCTTATTATTCTTAGTAGCTTCCAGCTGATCTTCACCTTTCGAATCCTTACACTTTTTCTTAGCTCTCTTTATCTTCCGTTATTTCCATTTTTTCAATTTTCCTCAGCTCTCTCTTACTCACCTCGCCCCCATTTTATTTCTTTTGATTTTATTTAATTCTTCATATTTTTTCAATTTTCCTTCACTCTCTCTTACTCCCCTCGTCCCCATTTTATTCCTTTTGATTTTATTTAATCCTCCAGCTACTCTTATCTTTTTGACCGTATATATCCCCCGTCTCTTTTTAAATAACCTTCCCTTTTACTTTCTCAACTTTCTTCTATTTTTCTTGTATCCTCTTGCTCTCCCAAAACCCTCAATGTTTTCGCTATCTCTTACTCTTCTCGATCTTCTCAGATCCTCTCTAACATTCTCTATTTTCATCCGCTGCTATAACTTTCCAACCGTATCCACCTCCGCTCACCTCTTCCCTGTCCTCTCCAGATCTTCGTTTCCTTCGTCTCTTCTCAACTCTCTCCTATCCGTCTCGAGCTCTATCCAACGTTTCTCCGTCTCCTTCTCCAACTTTCGCTTCTCTCGCGATCAGATCCATCCAGACTCCGGCTCTGCACACCCCTTCTCTCCCCGACATCCCTAACTATTCTCCACTTTCTTTCGCTCCTTCAATTCTCCTCGCGCATACCCGAAAAGATAAAAAAAAAATTCGTGTTTGACCAGAGTAGCGACTGCGATAAAACAAAGATCGAGCCGGTAATGATTCCACGCGAACAAAGCTGTCGGGACTCGTCGACTCGATCCGCGAGAAGATTATTTAAACGAATCATTCGGCGCGAATTAGCGATCGCAATTATGAAAGTTTCGCGATGCAAATAGATACAGGAATCGGACGGGGATCGCGCGATGTGACGAGCTGAATCCACGGTTAAACTCAATCGAAACGGAAACACTCCCGCGGGATGAGAACGGGGCATCGTTTCCCTTGACACTGTTATCTCTGCATCTCTGTGATCTTCCGAACCGAGGATTTACTCGAGCTCCAGCTTCGACTGAATGAGTCGTATTAATTACTTTATCGATTAGGGAGTTGATACGCGATACAATCTGTCTGCGCTCCAGGTTGCCTTATTCCCCGACCAATGGGGTTGTTGTTGTTTAATTTATTGCATTAATTAAACATGATTTCCGCCGATAAGGGAAAACGAAAGATGTCCGTAACATTTGATTCTTTGGCTTTGTGCAAAATTTCATCTGAGATTATTATTCCTCGATTTTTATTTATTCGACGTTGATACTCATTTAAGTGAATCGGTAATTTTAGAAATTTTAGACGAGGAATAATTCATTCTCGAGGAATGGGATTCTTTTTGTTTAATTTGTTGTATTAATTAAACATGGTTTCTCGTGATATTGGATTTTTAGAATCTTTGACGAGGAACAATTAATTTCTGACGAATGGAATTCTTATTCTTCGAATATTCTTATATTAGTCAAACTGAATATACTTTTCCACCGATAACAAAAATATGCGTGGATTATTGTTTGATTCTCTAGCGTCACGCAAATCTTCATCGAGATCACTTCTGGACCGTCGTTCGTTTAACGTTGATTGAAATTTCAACGAACCGATAACTCTAAAAATTTGACGAGGAATAATGAACAGGTAACTAGGTAAGAACAATTCACGAGGAATTAAAAATGAAAAGCTCAGCTCGGAGAATCTACACCCGCAACAAACTTCTCCAATTAAGAAGACAGTGAATTAATCACGGTTAACCAGCGCGGAGCTGCCCAAGGAGGCAGCGCGAAAAATCTTCAAAGAGAAACAAGAGCAACGAAGTAACAAAAAAAAGAAAGAAAGAAAGAAACCTTTCTGAAAAGTAAGCAACGACCCGGAATCTTCACAAATAACCCAATAACCCGGAACGCACGGGCAGACCCAAGAAAAATACAGCGGCAGCCAAGCAAGAAATCGAAGAAGGGAAAGAAAACAGTGGAAACGAGAAAAACGCGTAGAAAATGAAGCAAGTAAACGGACCAAAAAGCGTTATAGAGAGAAACGAAGGAAAAATCCACAGAAGCGAGGGAAAGACAGACTACGCGGGGACAGGATGGAGAAAGAAAAAAGAAACGAAGGTTCGGGGTCGCGGAGGGGTGAAAAAAGGTGGCAGACGACGTGTTTCAACGATTCCCTTCGCTTGACACTTTCGGCTCGCGCTGAAAGAGCTAGTTCAGCGTGGCAGAGCGAGGCAGTACTGCCATGGAGGGGCTTCGCCGATGGCAACGTAGCGAGAAATTACGTTTCCGCAGCTGGCACCGCAGACATTCCTCCGACTCGTTTCTCGCCTCGTCTTTTACCGTTGCCACGGAGCGCACTAACCACAGGAATCCGCCCCCGATGCGCCCCCAGCGTTGTCCCATTTTTGAATCTTTCGCCGCATTCTGGGGAGCGCTGCGGTCCCCTTTCCATCCCTTGCCCGTGTTATGCTTGTTCCCCAGGATTTGTTTCGCGCTCTTTGCTTAATTCTCGGTAAAAGTGATTTTCTTAATCATCTCTGATTGGAACGTGAACTGAAAGTTTGTTTCTTGATGGAAATGGGAAACATTGCGATCGATTTTGGTTGGTTCGCTCGGTTTCAAGTTTGTGGGAACTGATGGGTGTTGGAGATAGTTCGGTTGGTGTTGATATATTTGTTGGTACGATGATAGCGGTAGGTAAGTAAAATGTAAGTTCGGAGGATATTTTGGGTTCGGTGTTGTTGTGTGATAATTATCGTTGGGGAAAAGTAGATTTGAAGGTGATACGATGGGATAGTGATGTATTGAGATAGAAATGAGATAGAAATGTATTTTATGGTAGAGTGATAGGTGTTTAAAATAAAATTATGTTTTGACAATGGGTTTCGTAATGGTATGTTATAGTAATTATCCCAGTTTCGTGTAATAAGAAACACTGGAAAAAATATATCGAATGGTAACATAAATGTATTTTATGGTAGAACGATAGATAAATGAAATAAAATTTAGAGCGTATTTTGGGTTTAGGATTATAGGATTTTCGCGTGATGATAATCAGTGGATAAAAAAATAGATTAAAGGTAGAGTGTATTTTAACTTGAAAGTTTGTAATTATACTGAAAGCTGATTACCTGAGCATCGATTATCCAGGCTCCGATTATTCGGACTGTCGATTAAGCGGAAATTGATTCTCGCATTATCGATTACCCAAACATGTACACTGCAGTGCTTAGTACTTCGACTTAAGTCAAACTATTAGCATTAACGGCGTCTAAAATGTATCTAGCAGATTTCTTATCCCTTTATCTATTGATCCTACCACCTAAGTATTCGCTATCGGTCAAACATAATTTAATAATATAGTCTCAATAATTTCACAAGAAAAAAAAAAAAAAAAAA
>SMSQ01001274.1:39087-94855 GCA_019453375.1 Ctenoplectra terminalis
ATCGTTATCCAAAAATTAATTCATCGTGAAGATCTGTATTTCCTTGTTAACTCCCTGCGATAACAATCCACCCTAACGACAAAATCACTTCTGGCTCCACCCAACTGCTCGAAAAACACACTTCTATTCATATCCAACCACGGTGCAGCATCCTCCAATCGAGTCCAGTGGTCGTCCAAAAACTGCCGCCATTACTGACCACTCATTCGTCAGCCATAAAACATAACCATCCCCTGGTCCACCTATTAACGAACTCCAGCTAACTCTGACAAGAGGATCCAACGTGTTCCACTTCCTCCGTCCTCTGTCTCTGTTCCCGGTCCATGTCCGAAGGGTCGTGACCAGGAACGCGAAAGTCAAACTCAGAGGAGATCGGATAGGATAGCTGCGGCTAGCAGCTTCCGATGCAAAGGGCAGCTGGTAGTCCGGCCATAACCGGAGGTTAAACATGCAAAATCCATCCGAGCACGTGACCAGGGTACGAACGTGCCGCGGCAACCGGAAGTCGGCGTAACGCGCTGATCCTAACGCGTGTAACGAGCCACGAAGTGTACAAAGGATAACGTCGACTGGAGAATTGAAAGTTTTACTTGTCTTCCGGTGGCTGGAATCGAGGTTTTCATCGTTGAGAAGGTTAGATTCAGTCTTTGAGTAATTTTGGTTACAGTTTAGATTGTTTGGTCTTGTTTTTTTTTGGGAAGTTCTTGGAGTGGGTGTCGATGGTTGTGGATAATGAGATTTGGAATTTTTTTATTGGGTTTCTTTTACTTTTTTTTAAGGAAAAATTGAGATGGTCTCTGTTAATTATTATTGGAATTATATTAGTGGATGGAAGATTATTTTACTTTCTTTGGCAGCATTTGGGATATGCGTGAGTGGTTGCAAATAGCAAGATTTTAGGTTTTTAATTGGTTTCCTTTTTTTTTTATTTTCAGGGAAAATAGAAGTGAAATTTTTGTGGAGCAATCGATTAATTTCTTGTCATTAATTTCTGTCAGTTTGATAATTATTCTTACCTGAAGCTGCTAAATATTCTATGCACCAAATTGTACTTCTATTCTAATATCCTTAGAACAAAGTGTAACCGCAATTAACTATTAAAAATAATAAAATGATTGATCTTTCGCAAAATAGAACAGCGAACAAACAATGTTAATCTCGTCAATTACTAATTTCGCGTCTCTCAGCACGGAGTTAAAACGTCCTCCAAAGAGGCGGAACCTGGAAGAGTGAATTTGCATCCGAATTAATTTCCCCGTTTCCCGTTTGTAATACTTTAACACTGGTAAAACCTGCATTACGCGAACTTGCCTCGGTACCATAATCGATATCAGAAATCAACCTATTAAACCGTCTAAATGGCCAAAGTTCCATCGGTAATTGCAGAACGGCGAAAACTTTCAGGAACTACGGTCTCGCGTTAACACGTGACTATAAGAATCAGCTATCAGCTTTGTTACTAAAAAATAAAACTGCGGCGATGTTCCTCTCAAATTTCCAATTTTTCTTCTCTCTCTCCCCTCGGCTCTTTTTTTTTCTCTTTTTTTTTTACGTTCGCTGGGATAACAGTGGCGAGACTGGAATTTCATCGACGTCGAAAAAGCGAGTACTGGAAAACGAACTATTCACCGTACGTGCGTTCGGTTTGGTCCATTTCGTTCTATTGTTCCATACATGAGGCATAAGATATTAAAGAGAGAGAGAGAAAAAAAAGAATAGGGATTCGGTACGTTTCTGCATTCTCTGTCAATTGAATCTGTGAACGCGCGCTTCGTAGATCCGGGAATTGAATAATTGAATAAAATGATAGGATGAAAGAAAATAGATATTTTTTAGAATCTCGTTTCGTACACGCCAGAAATAATCCGTCTCTTTCGTCAATTATTCGCTCGCGTTCGCCAGAAAAATATTAACGCTTAAATATACCAATTACCGAGTACATCCGTCCTGAATCGATTAAAACCAATGAAAAATAAGAGAGAAACAATAAGTGGAAAGAAAAACGTTCCAACGGCCACACCAGGCCACAACCAGGTTCAATAGACACCACGCAACAACAACCGCCTCGTTTAAAACCACGGGTAGAAAAAGAAGAAGGAAGAAAATCGTTTCGATAACCATCGTCGGTTCGAAACGTGAAAAAATGTTCCCGCTTCCCCTGGAAGATGACCCACGGTAGGCGAAAAAGAAACGCGTCGCCGCGGGAAAATGTCAATATCGACAGGGTGGCGAGAGTAAAAGAAAGAAAAAAGAGGGGGCGAAAAAAAAAAGGGAAGAGGAAGGGTAGAAAAACGACGAGGGAAAACGAGACGCGGAGCGAGAGTGAATAATTCTCGCGTTTCACGGCGTGTCTCGACGATGAGAGCGTATTCTCGAGCTGGCTGGTTCTCTCGCCCGGAGTTCGCTGCTCCTTCAGAGCGGAGGCGTTTAAGCGGCTTAATTCCCAATAAGCTGCAAAGCTGATCTCGGCTGAATTCGTCATCCTCGCGTCGCTGGTGTCATCTCAGGCTAGGCTCTCGTTGTCCGCTGCAGTTTTTGATGATTCAACTCGAGGTGTGAGGAATTTCTGAATTTTTTAATAATTCTTTGTTTGTTTATTTATTTATTTATTTATTTATATATTTTTCTATAGAGGATTCTGTGAAGTTTAAAGCGGTAAATATGTGAAACGATAGAAACAGAAAATTGCATCGCTAATATTTAACGATTAATGCATAAACGATAGAAATAGAATTTTTGATTCGTATGATCACGCTTTTTATGAAGCCTTATTTTATAATGGAAGTAGTAAAATAATTATCTAGAAAAGAAGCGAGAAGCGTGACAGAAATAAATATCGATGAATCAATGGAACCAGATTTTTATTTTTTATTTTACCTTTTTTTTTAGTTAACCGTGTCTATGGTGGTACGTAGATTGCAACACGTGTGTAAGCGAAAAATACATATAAAATTCCGAAGACCGCTCGGAAAGTTAAGTTCCGCAATTACTATTCGGAATCGATACGTTGAACACAGAAAGTAGAAACGACCGGTGCTCGAACATTATCTCAAGCAGAGACCCGTTTGCCAAGAAAGTTGGCCAACAACAAAACACAAAAGACATCTCCAAACCTCGGTTCTACCTCTAAAACATTCCAAACATTCTCCAGCGAGCTTTGTCTTCGATTCATAGCCACGAACCTCGTACAATGAACAAAAAACAATGTATCGACGAAGAGGAGACGAGAAACGACCACGAAACGGAACAAAAGTTGCCTCTCATTTAAATCCAGCCTACCCGCAACATTTTAAGACTAATAAACGAGCGAATCAGCAGTCTGGCTTGCTTCGAGCCTACATTATCTTCCATTCAACGAGGAACAGAGACTTTAAATCTTCTCGTTAGTAGTTTCGTGGTCGATGATGTAGTACCGTGTCTTTTCATATCTAACAGAGCCGTTTTTATTCATATTTAACCCTTTATAATCGGGGCAAAAAAAATTGCAATCGATTACGGTTCCTCGCTTTAATTTGAAAATGTTGAAATTAATCATTTCTACAGACTGTCTGGAACGATACGAAATTTTAATAATAAAACTATTCTCAGCCATGTAAAAATATTATATAATATTGTTATTATATTATATCTCTTGAATGATTCGAGGAAAAATAACAATCAAACTAAAATATAGTAATTTTTAGATATTGAAAAATATTTTTAATTGATAAAATATACGACATTAAACAAGTAAACGTAAAAATTGAATAAATCTGACAAAGGAACATTTAATAACGTTCTTAATAAAATTCGTGTAAAAGTAAACTTCGTTTCGATTTATGCAGACTGTAAGAGATCCATTCATATTTATAATTCTTAAAAAAATTTTCAATCGCGAAGAAGAGTGTAAAAAAATATCTAAACAAATTTTATAACAAAAATTCGATAAATTGTTCCAAATCAAGAAGCTTTCTTAAAGAAACGAGACCGTGATTGTACAGTAAACATATTTGAAAAAATATATTGTAACGAATGTACGGAATAAAGAGCACCAAAGAAGTGTCTTAATTCACGGTTACCAAATGAAGCAGTAGTCCGCCACGTTTTTCAGTCGGACCTCGAGGGTAATTGACTTGCGAAGAACTGGAAATCTTGTCGGAAAGTTTCACCGGGCTCCTTTCTGGCCGCGCGAGCGAAGATTCTTAAACAGTTGGAAGTATTATGGCGTTGCTCGGGATAAGAGTTATGAAGTTTCCCGTGTATCCGACCAGTCGGTATTCCCGAACTTCTTTACAATGTTCCTAAGCGAAATGGCGAGAACGTAAAAGCATGAGGGGGCGAGAAAGAAAGAGGTAGATCGAAGGGTTGGGTTGGTTCTTTTAAAGCGGAAGCAAGAAGCACGTGGAGGCACCGGGTTAACGAAGACGACGTAATCGTGGAAAGTTGCTGGAAACATGGATAAGTCGATTATCCGAACGAAGCTTTTGGATTATTCTGATAGCGCGGCACGGTTCTTTTAACTGAATCATCGTAATATAGGGGAACGGTTTCAGTGTTGATTTTACGAAGGGGAAGATTTGTGTCTCGAAACAGTAATTATTGTACTCTATCGCTCTTTCGCAACAATTTCTTTCAAACATCGAAACATTCTTCTCGAAACCAAAGACAGTTTCGTGCTTCGAGAATCTTAAACTTTCGAAATTCCCGAAACCTAATTACTGAATTCTATTACTCCAAGGACATCTTTCGAACATCGAATCATTGAAAGCTTTCGGAACCAAAGACAGTTTTGAGTTTCGAGAATTTTAAACTTCCGGAATTATCGAAACCTAAGTAAACCTATGTAAAATTGATGGATAGAAAATGGTTCGCAGTGTACTACGGAATAAGAAAATCCGGGTTGGTTATTCCTGTTTGCGTTTACGCTCGACTATGACCAATAAAGATTCGCGCGAAACTTCTGTCGGGACTTCAGACCTTGAAACAAAATATTTCTCCATGAAAGTAAAACCAGCGCTTTGGGTTTCGAGACTTCCAAGTTTTTAAAATTTCTGCAGTACAGTTTAATAATTAAGTACAAACCCAATGCTTTTTATTAAATTCAAGAATATCATTTTCAAGATCAATTTTAGGAAGCCAACGATAAAACGCTTCCAAGACTTCGACATAAAATAAAAAAAAAAGGAAAAAGAATTACACGATACTTCAAGAAATAAATCAACACCGCCCAACATCCAGACTCGAGTCACCGAAAGCTCGGCCAAGCTCAAAGAAAATCCTGTTCAAAGTGTCACGTGTATCGAACATCGATTGCAGCGGTGTTCGGCGAAGATAACGGTGGACCAGCGAAAAATAATATTAATCCCGCGAGTATGCATTATTCATAAGACGACACGCGCTGCGTGGAGATAGCCTGTCGGTTTAACTCCCATACGTGTGCATGCATGCACACGCGTGCACAGAGAGATTCGTGCACGAACGAAAGCAACGCTTCCGAAGGAAAAAGGAATACAGAAACAAGAGACAGAGGGTAGGGAGGGGAAAAAAAAAGGCTGTTCTTCGTCACGTAACGGAGTTTCGAGAGTTTTAACTCGATCGTGCCGGCTGCTGATGGATCGGATAAGTTGGCAGGGCCCGCGATTTATTTCCCTCCGCGGAGAAAGAAGGCGAATTAGGTATTCGACGAGGGTGACTCGCGGAACGACCCAGCTATTCATTCTTCCTCGAGGCCTTGCACGAAAAACTCGCCGATCCTCGCGAGCTACGTCGCCGCGTTGAGATTTATTATATAAGAAAACTTCGTCCAACGAGTTTTATTTCGTTGTTACTTCGCACGGCAGCGAGCTCGACGAAGTGCACGCCAGCGGAGGAGAAGAAGAAGAAGAAAAAAAAAAAAAAGAAAAGAAGAAAGAAGAAAAGAAAAAAAAAAATTTCCACCGTAAGAAACGAAGTCGAGCCTGTGTGTAAGTATGAAGGGTCGAGGAGTGGTTCGTATTAATCGACGTTGTAATTAAGCCGTGCCACCGACCTTTAATATTCCGCCTTTGAGTGCTCGATTGAGGGACCCGGTGCTTGGTTTTGTCCGCCGGGGGTTGATTAAGTCGGCAGATTCGGTTCAATGTTTCAGAAAGTGAATTTTGAAGTTCAGGATAATGCCTGTAGGCTAAATCTTTGGCTGTAATCTTGACAGAAATGGGATTATTTTATGATCCTGGAAGCTCGAGCTGATAATTCGTCTCGTGTTTCACGTAAGACGTTTTAAGGTACAGTTGCAGCAAACGCAAACAAAGGGGAATACGTTTATATTCGTATACGTTTCGACGTTACATCGAAACGGTGCTCTCGAAATACGTCCGCTCGAGAACTGACGGGAATCAAATAGTTTTTTAATTAAACAGCCTGTGAAAATACACTCGAAACGTTCCTGCTGTGCGAGAGTTGGTCATGTTTATGAAACCGTGCTATGTAGAAACGGTTCGATATAAAAATATCCTGTTCCGGAAGGGTTGTCGCAATTTTTGCGCCGTGTTCTAAGAAGGTTAGCTGTGGTAATATTCCAATTTCCGATACTCCCAGAGCTCATCGCGCCGAATTCGTCTGATCGAAGCCAACACCGAGTCGGAACAAATTTTCCCCATACTTTATCGTGGCAACGAAAAATCCGGAAAATGCAAGCTGACTGGCAAGGGGCGACGCGGTTGGCAAATTCGATAAGAGAAGCTTCAGCTCGAACGTGGTCGGAATAATTTTCCTCAACATCACGAAACCTCTAACCCCTTCGACAAGAGTTTAAGGAAAAAAAAAAAAAAAAAAAAAAACGAAAAAAAAAGAAAAAAAGAAGAAAAATGGAGAAGAAGTAAAAATATGGAAAAAACAAGAAGCAAGAAAACGTTGCGGAAGATATCGTTGATGTAGACATAAGCGAGCATATTGTAATCTCCGGAGATTTTCATGGCAGGTACCTAAAGCAGGATGTAGGTACACGCGTTTGTTATGCATGTCTCCGGATATGCATACAGTAACCGAAGGATGCATATGTAATCTCGCGTGAATATGCAGCGTTACACGATTACTCGTGACAAGAAGGGGGCCAGTATTCGTCGCGATAATGCATTTTTTCGATAACCCGAGCCGTCGTGATTGCTATATTAAATTTCCCTGGAATTGGTTTCCCTGGGAGAGGAAGGTTCTGCGTAAATTTCGGAGCGGAATGAATTCTGTTGGAGAAATTTTTCAACTCCTCGTTCAGCGCCTCTTTCATCTTGAATTCTCGATGGATGGAACCAGATGTATCATTTCGCGAATCGGCCGATCGATAGTCGGATTACGATCATTCTTCATCGAAATTGTTCGTTACACAGGGTATTGGAGAAGCTTCTTGGCTGGATCGTGTTATTAATTCTTCGGTGATTCGGACATTTCTCACCTTGCGAGGTTTTTATTGATTCGAATGGAGGATAATTGAGAGGGATCATGATTTATCAAGTACGTTCGCGCTGGATAAGTTGACCGTGGATTTTTATGCGTTTATGGGAAATTTGAATGCGTATAAAGGTAGAAGTGTATGAAATAAATTTAGAATATAGTACTCGTGAGAACGTTTTGGGAATGAAACAGCTGCCTGTCTGGCTTTTGTTCTGTTTATTCTTTTTTTTTTTCTTTTTTTATAATTGAGTCTTTTTTTTAGGATAGAAGGATGTGTGCAATGTATTGACTATAATTATATGAATTATGTAATGAGTTAGAGAAAAAAGTAAGAATGATGTTACGGAACAAAGAAACAATCTAAAAATGTAATTAAAGATTCCATAACCAGATAGAATGATGAGAAAAATAACGAGAGAAATTCTACAATTTCTATGCACAAAAGTAAACTATGCTGCGATGGAGAAAATACACCGCAGGTAACTCAAGATATATTCTCAATTCATTCTACGTAGAACGAATGCACGGACGTCTAATGAAACGGAAACTAAAAAATTTTCCTTCTGCTTTTCTTGAAATTTACACAGAAGCTCGTTGGCAAGGAAGGAGGGATATAATATCAGGATCAGGCTGGTAGTTTATCACAGAGGTGCATTATCGTTAACAGAATATCGTAAAAAGCCATAATAAAACAAACACCTTCATCCTTATTATCTCCAATTTTCTTCAACGCCATAAATCATAAATTCCACGATAAATATTACAAAAATGAATTTTTAACAGCCAGAAAAAAAAGTAAAAAAAAAAAATTAAAATTTTCTATTGCCTATAAAAACAGAAGAAATAATTACAACAGACGCACATATTTTTCCAAATTTTCATAAAAACACCTTTCACGAGCATTCATTAACTTGAAGCACGGAAAGAAAAGAAAAAAAAAAGAAAAAAAAAAAGAAACAAATAATCGAATGAAATTAACCAACCGAATTGTTTTATTAATCAACTCTGCACGACCTTAAAAGCACCACACCCAACTAACACCCCTCTCCACCACACCCATCGTAAAAGTAACAAAGACCAGTCATACACCTTTCAACTTTATATTCCACCTCTGGCACACAGAAACACTTCGATAACTCAAAGCAAAGACGAAAAGAGAGAAACGTCCAGTCGAAGTTCAGCAAGTGGCAACTTTATTGAATTCCAGATCGGCTCGTTAATTAATCGCGCTGGCGTGCGTGCAATTTTAACGCGTCCGAGAAGCTTCTGGCAGAAGCATGGGCCGAGAATTTTCCGGAATTTACGGCGCTCTTTTATGGCCCCATTCTTGCACCGCGCAGCTGCATCCGCCGTGGAACCATCTCCCTTTGAAAGTGCATCAAAGGGATGTCTGGCCTCTCTGCCACCCTCTCTGTCGAAGGTTCAGCGAGAAACCGTGGCCTTTCGTGAAATCCTACGATCGCTCTGCGATTCGCACGTTTGCTCTTTTGCACCCTCGTGTTTACTTACTTAGTTATATTTCTTTTTTTTTTTTTTTTTTCGTTGCTGTTGTTTTTATTTTTATGCAGAGTGTTTTAGGAGTGATTTGTGAACGTGCAGCGTAGAAAATTTGAAAAGGTTGGGTGCTTGGAGAAAAATGGCGAGAAAGGCAGTATTGTAGATGCAGCTTTGAGGAAAAATTAGATTATTTAGGGAGAAGTGTTTTGCATACGCGCACTCGGAGTTCGTTTGAGTTAAACTCTTCGGGGGACAATTTTTTATATTTTTTTAACCCTTTAGATTTATCGCGGCAATTTTTGTCTAACCTTCAGCAACTTTACATTCTCAATATTTTAACTCAAGTATTTAATACTTTACAGTTTTTATTTTTATAAGGTTTACCAAAAACTACGATTATTAGTAATTATAACAATTAATAACGAATAAGGTATGTTTTTAATATTTGACCCATAAAATTCTTACGAACCTACACTGGTAGTTACCGCGTTCGATTCAACATTTGATACCCGAACATCACGTTTGGGTTCATTTTATCGGTAATATTTTTCCTACAAAAATTCTCTCGTGACGGTCGAAAAATTCCTGACGGTCAAAAATTCGCACAATTCACGATGATTGCAACGAAGACAATAAATTTTCTGTCCAATTAACGAACTCGAAATTCCAGCCGTTCTCTTGGACGATTCATTAAAAATTTCAACGAACGGCCACGATGTTTTCTTTTATTTTTAATTTCTTTCCTCTCTGGCTATTATCTCGCTGAAATCTACGCGATTTCGCGTCTAGTTACCAGAATGCTCCGCACTTGCGTCACGCGAACACGCAATATTCACGCTGAGATACTCTCGTGAGAGATGATTAATGCGAAAGAATATTAAATGTAATAATGTAACGGTGTTGCATGCAGAAATTATTCATTAGGCTCAAAGGAAACCTCGCCGAGCCCTCGATTTGAAACACCTTCTATTTTCTTATACACGTTTCATGGAATGGGTTACGTGAAATAAGGTACTAAAATGTGCCCGATGCTTTTCGACGACAAGTTGAACGAATTGTCTGATAAAAAAGGCAATTTTGCTTAAATTGTATTGGATTATCTGCTCGATTTACTGCTTATTATTAATGTTACGGTATTGTGCGATAGTTGAGGTATAATCTTAAAAAATATGGGTTTAACTAGCTTGGTTATGAACAAGGTTCTCAACTTTGTAATTTGATGGTAGAAAAAGATTCGGAAAATTGGAACAGGAAACTGTGGGAATATTATTAAATTTCGTGTTCAAGAGAATATTTAAAATACGGGATTGAGGCTTGGAAAATTTTACTTAAAGTGGAGATTGCATTTTGTTACATACTTCCAAATATAATCTCTGAGAACTTAACTTAAACGTTCACAAACTTTGAATATCTTACCGACAAAGACAATTCATACACTCTAAATAGCGTCTTGAAAAAGAAATACATAAAACCTAAATATCATCTTGAAGGAACAAAAACAAAAAAAATTCACAGAACCTAAATACCATTAGAAAAAAAAAAAAAAAAAGAAATACCACGCCTAAATACCACGTTGAAATAAATCTCACAGATCTTAAAAATCGTATCGAGAAAAGAGAAATCGTTTAAAAAATTATCTCGACAAAATTAAACAGAAGAACCACAGTCCTAAAATTCCATGTTTCCATTTTCGCAGAACAGCGATGCTTGGCACCGACCATTTATTCCATCGATCATCCTATCACAATTTCAATTATCTACCTTCTGAAACATATTAACCCCGTTACACAAGTATCCCCCCTATCTATTCACCCTTAAAAATCACTCAAGTCTCTCTCTCCTCGTGGATCATTCTTTAAACAAGTCTCGCGTAATCGTGAGTTATTTCCACCCTGGTGTACACACAATTTTCCCGCATACTAACTCCGCGGGCCACGTGATCGTTAAGCTAACTCGCGGCTCGCGTGCAACGGAATGCAAATCGTCGCGTTATCGTCGCGTATTTCCAGCGCGCTAACAAGCCACGGGCTAGATAGAACGACCGTTTGATAATGCGTTTGTATCGACTAATTGAACGATAACAGAGAGGGTCGAGCGTATTACAACATTTTAGCGACGTGCTCCGGACCGCTAATCGCCAGCTTTGAGAGATGCAACCGGCAATTTCGTTGGGAATCGCAGTATCGAGTTGAATGTAACGATTATGGGTTCCCGAGGTCGCGGTTTATCTTCGGAAGATGTTCCGGTCTCTGTTCTTAAGACAAATTAATGTTAGAAGTACTAAAAGATAGATACTGGGTATGTAGGAGACTGATAAAGAAAAAAATACTTAGTACTGTACCAATCTTATATTACGGGAAACTTTAATTAATAAAAGTATCAATTTTTGTGAATGGTTCCAATTTAATGAATAGATATCGTGTACACTGGAAACTAATAAAAAAATTGAGTAAGACTGTACTAATCTTATTGTGTGAGAAAGCTTAATTACTAAAAGAATAAATTTTTGCGAGTGATCTCAATTTAATTAGTGGATATTGTGAATATTGGAAATTAACAAAAAAATTAAATAGTGTTGTATCAATTTTATCGTGCGAGAAACTTTAATTACTAAAAGTATCAATTTTTGTGAGTGGTTCCAATTTAATAAGTAGATACCGTACGTACAGGAAACTAATCAAACCCAAAACTAAGATTATTCTTTGAAAAACATTCTTCCACAAAAATTTATATTTTTATAAGAGACTCTTTTCTTATGGACTTATCTTTAAGTCTAAACTAAGAATACAATTCTGATATTTTTTTGGTGAGATCCTACAATTTTTAGAACGATTACGAACGATACCGTACCAGTGGCACGGTGCGATATTAAATTTACAGGATGTTCGACGTTATAGTTGTAACAGCCCAGATTTACATCGTTCCAAGCCGTACGTTTACGTCGAAATAAAATGTCGGCCGGAAAACGTAACTCGTCCAACGCGACACCATAACGTACAAGCGTTTCTTCTTTCCTTTTGTACTGTACGTGCTTTTTTGTCCTGTTCCACTGTCTTCTTTTTTCATTTATCGCGAAACTTTTTAATAGTCAGTCGGACGAGTGATAATTTTTCTCGATACACGAAATACGCGATACGACCACGATAACTAATTATGAGTTATTAGCCGCTAAGTAATATCGTTAGCGGAATCGCGAGCATGGAAAAGTTCTCCAGCTATTATTCGCGAAATATAATTGACACAGAAAATGCATTACCCCGCGATATTTAATTCCTTCTCTTGTATATTGTGCTTCGTTACGCCGATACGATTAAGGTCGCCGATACTTTCCACCTTTCGTTTTTTATCCATTAATTATTCGTATCGCGAAAGAAAAAAGAAAAAAGTGAAGACTAATTGTAAAATATTTTTCGAATTCTTAACTTTGATCGCTCGAGAAAACAGGAAGAACTCGATCGAAGGAGTAGAAAAATTTAATTTCTGTTGCTCGCGGAATTATTTTGAAGATCAATTTTATTTTTCCCCATTAACCAAAGAAGTTAAAAAATTTAATTTCAATTTTTCCACGCTTCCGTTCTAATTATTCATAATTGACACATCGACAACGGAAATCTTACTACGTAATAGAATCACAATAAATTCTTGCTTACGTAGGTACTTTTAAGAACAATTTGGTATTCTGAAGACAGATAATAATTAAAACATTGAGTTAAGAAGATCATTTCTAAAAGTAATCTCTCGCACTTCCATTCCCTATTTTTACCTTTCCAAGACATGAAATATAAAACGCGAGAGATTTCATCTGTCCGCGATGTCTTAAGCAATTGCACGAAATAATTTACTTCCATTTCCAACCGCGAAAATTATTAAACCTCGAAATTCGGTCGATTTCAAGGAACTATCGCGAGTCACCAGCCACCAATTACGATGTTTACTCTTCTTAAACAAATCTAATTAAAACGAACCCACCCCTTTTCCAAATATCAATTTCAACATCCAAATAAATCAACCTTCCCGTTATCAAAACCTACACACACCCTTATTTACCCTCAAACGTTCTCATAATTAATTTTCTCCGCCGTAAGTCGCGTATTAGCAGTCATAAACTCACCATCTATCCAAACTATCCTCGTGTTTCCCACGGAACGCTTTTCTACCCCTTCCTTGAGAGATTCGTTAATCACCACTGAATCCTCGGTGGAAGGCGAGTATATCGGGGAGCAATCGATAGCTCGCGGTGTCTGGGGCGTTCCGTGACGATCCTTCAAAAGTTTCGTGCACGAAATTGAGAAATTAACCCGACAGGATCGCGAAGATGGGGATGGTTTATGCGCGCACCACGGGTGGATGTTCCGGTGAAGGAGCAGCGATACCTGGGATACGGAGTCGATAATTTATCTCGTATCGCGCCGATTTGAATCGCAAATTGTCCAAGATTATGGCCCCCGCTGGATGCAGACGCGCGAACGAAGACGTTTTCGGGGCTGCGATCGACGTGTTCGATGCGGGCTGGTTTTTGTGAGGGAAAATTAGATTTATGTTCGGTTCTGATAATTTTAGAGCACTTAGAAGTAATTGGGTAATATAAATTGAGTACTATGTATTTTTGAAATTTTAACACCGAAACTACCGAAACGGTCGAAATGACCGGTAATTTCTCGTAGAAATTCTATAAATTTGCAATGTGATTTGAGAGATGTTTCATGATTTTTTTGTAAAAAATATAGACAGATTTGTTTTCCTTACGATTTGTATTTTTTAAAGCACGTATTATTTTTATTTCTTAGGGTACGAATAGGTTTACTTTAATCATCGTAGTTTTAGTGTTAATACTGAAATAAGGAGGTAGTAATTTCTCGTGGAAATTTAATAAATTAGAAATATTCCGTGGTTTTCTGTAAGATGTACGAATAATCATTTTGGTAAAATAAAAAAGTAAAACTTAAGTACGATATTGATAAAATAAATTTTACAGAATTTAAGCGTCGTGTTGAGAAGAAAGAAAAGAAAATTGTAAAATCGAGTTAAAAAGTAGGTTGAAAAATGTTTTATTCCCGACCAAAGTATTATAATGTAAGGAAAAGTTTTTCGAGTACGAAGATTCATGAAATGTATGATTAATATTGATTCATACTCGGTCTACTAATTTTCGAATTACACGTATATACATTTCGAATGAGGTTAATCACCCGCGGATATAATATCGTGGTCTGGTTGCAGGAGCTGTAGGAATGCGAGCAATTGTTCGGATGTTGATTCAAAAAATTATTTACGCGGCAGCTGGGCAATTAACTCTGATTAATGCCCCGAAAGTAATGCGAATCGGCGAAAATTTATCGCCACTGTTGTACACAGCCGTGTAATCGGAACGATAATTACATTATAATTGCGTCGAAAGTCGGTCGTGTATTTTTGTTAAAAAATAAACTTGTTAAATTTCCAGTTCGCGAATTCATTTTCGATCATTTTAAAACCCGCTCGTTTAATGAAATTTTGTTTATCGCGTATCGTTCTGTTATTCCGTAAAATTATTTGAAAATCCATTCCGGTAACACGAGGGAAATCATTTTACGAATCCATTGTTCTTGGCTTGAATTACGTTTTCAACGATGTTTTAAAATTTGTTACATAAAATCGAATTATGAATCTCTTTCTGCACAGTGGATCATGTCGGAATAGAAATTTTCATTCATTTCTTGTTATATATAGGGTCGATGGATAAAAATTATCACCTTTAACATATACAGAACTAAAATTTTGCCGAATAAAAATTATTTATTATAAACGTAACTATTTGGAAAAAATAATTACTCTTCCATTGTCCCAAAGATATTTAAGATAGCCATTTTTACCGTCACTTTTTAAAAATATTCTACTCAGAAATTGTAATCCTAGGCTTAAAATATTTTTCTCAAACAAACTAAATAAATCTCGCGATAACTGATTAATATTACTTCTCTGAAGCAATGTAAATAAACAACAGTAACGTACGTGACACCAGATAGAATCAAACCCATAAAAAGAAGCAAGAAAACTCTCGGATTGTCCCTATAAAGCTGATAAAAACTTCTCAATTATTACAAAAAAATATATATATATAAAAATTCAGCCAAACTATTAACACTCTTGGGAAGCAGCGTGTTAAAGCTGCAAACCAGTCGGAATGAAACATCGAACGTGATTCGTACCGCAAAGAGTTAAAAAAAAAAAAGAAAAAATGATCCAAGCATACAGAAAGAAGCTGAAAGATTTAACGAAACGTCGCGCCGTGAAGTGTGAAACGCAAACGTTTCCAGATTGAAGGGTGGCGGTGAAGTTGCTGAGGGAAAAGAGACTTCCCTCGCGAGAGTACACGCACGACGTAATTCCGGTCGAGCTGAAAGGGAGGAAACCGTCGGTCTAAATGGTGTGGAACGCCGCTGATACAACGAACGAACGTCTCTTAAGCGTTTAAATTATTCGATACACGGCGGTCGGATTACGAAGCGTCAAAATACTGGCTCCGGTTCAATCTGCTTTATGACTGTAAGGACTTAACGACCAATATGTAGCCAATAATAGCCATAACGACGTCGTTAAAAGTCGGCTGTCCATTCTGTGACGGTGGGTCGCCGTTAAAAGTGAATTTGCATTGAAACCGCGATGGTGGTTGCATTTGGTACCGGAACAATTACGAGGTTTCGATAAATATTTCAAGAACGCGGTTCGCGAGAGCTATTGTTTCGTTTCTGTTCGTGTTGCGATTATGTTTCGCTCGATACGGTGGCCTGGTGGTTTGGCGACCGCTTTGATGAATTTTTTGATGCAAAATTGATTGATATTGGGGACCAAGTTTGTCGGTTTTGTGGTTACAGAAAATTATTTTGAAAATTGGTAGTAAAAAAAAGCATTCGTGGTTAGTACTTTTGGAAAAATTAAATCAGGCATTGGAAAGCTTTATTCTTGATTTTTTATTGATTTTTTTACATTGCGTTATATTTTTCTTTTTTTTTTTTTTGTAGATTAGACTGTAGAAATATTTAGAATGATTTAAAGAATGAAAGTATTTCGGAAAGTAAATTAAAGCAAATTTAAAGAATTAAAATAGTCCAAAATCGACCTTTTCAATATATTTAAAGAAGAGTTTATTTTAATTGAAACGAGTTTAAAAAAATAAAAACTTACCAGAATGATCCACTGAGGTATTATTTGAAACAGCTAAAAGATTTTATTTTTT
Source organism: Ctenoplectra terminalis (assembly GCA_019453375.1). Lineage (NCBI taxonomy): Eukaryota > Metazoa > Arthropoda > Insecta > Hymenoptera > Apidae > Ctenoplectra > Ctenoplectra terminalis. The sequence continues at coordinate 55,205 of SMSQ01001274.1, forward strand.
GTACATTTTATTTCAAAGGGAAAAGAAAATTCTTTTTCAAATGTCATCTGAGGTTCGAAAGGGAGCAGACGAAAATATAATTTCGAGCATCGAACAGAAATCTTGTCGCCGAAAAAGACGCAAACGATTGTACTTGGCCCGGAAATTGGTCGAAATCGGGCGAACCATCGAGGCGGGAAGGAAATTCGATTTAGATTTGACCAAGTTCAGATTCGCCTGGCCTAACCGGCGATAACGAGGTCGTCGAATCTGGAAGGCACGCGGAACGGACTATACTTTCGATGGAAAATCGATATGCTTGTGAAACAGGCAGCCGGAGAGAACTCTCGAGTTTATAATACAGGCCGTTTCAGCCGTTGTAAGTGCTGGTTTAACGAGTTCTCCGTTAAAAAACGTTTTACTCGTTTCTTTGTTGGAAAAAAACCGTAAGACTCTCGTTAGTTTTGAAAACGTGATAAAAAAAAGCTTACGTTTAACTTCCTCCTTTTTTTTCCCCCCCGTGGAAAAAAATATTTGCAGTGTGCAAGAATTATGGTACGATTTAAATTTTTATAAATTTTTGTGATAAGAATTTGCATATACCTATAAAATTTTTGCTGCTATATTTTCTGATCAGATTTTACATTTTATTTTATTTTATGAAAATAAAAATTTTATACTTGGAAAAATATCATTAAATAATAGAAAATTTGATATGTCATAATTGATATGCATGTACTATAATATACTAATTAATTGGTATTGCATATATTTTTTTTTATTCGTTGTATTTGTTAAATATTATACTTCCAAAAGGAATTTGAAATTATTTTCGAATTAAAAGATTAAATAAAAAGAAGTCGTTTGATAAATGCTGAGAACCATTTTGCTGTAGATTTTATATTGAAAACGTTATTTCTGTTTGGTATAATGTTTACGAGAGTTAAGAACATGGTAGACGTAGCGATCGTTTGAATAATTACATTCGTTAACAAACGCTTGTAAATTAAATTGCTTCCGGATCCCTGACTATCTCGACTCGCTACAGGAAAGACGCATAATCGTATTGGATTACAGTGTCACAGAGGATCAATGAAATCCTGCTGAACAGGAACCGTTTTGCGTTCTAAATGCTTCCACTTCTGTATAACTACACGCGCTTAAAACTGCGAGGTATTTGACGACTTCGTTCTGAAATTCTACCTTTCCTTTATTGTAAAAATGAAAAAGGGTAACTGAGAATATAGCGAAAGATAAAATGCGGGGAAAAAATATTCTTTTGAATTCGTATGCAAAAGTATAAATTACAAAAAGACCAAAGGATCCTATATTCATCTTCAACAATTTCAACAAAGAAACAAATTGCTAGTAAATTTAAATACTAAAATATTTAAATAAAATGACAAAAAATTGAACTAAATCCAGACTAAAAATATATTATTATTATTCCTATATCAACCAACGAAGAAATACTAATTTCCCGGATAATATGATTTACTTAATATAACTCTATTTTAAACCAGACTAAATCCAAACTAAAAATATATTATAATTCCTATACTACCCAACCAAGAAATACTAATTTCCAGGATAATCTGATTTACCTAAAATAACTCCATTTTAAACCAAACAAAATCTAAACTAAAAATATATTTTAATTCCTATATTACCCAACGAAGAAATACTGATTTCCAGGAATTTAAACCAAACCAAATCCAAGCTAAAAATATATTATAATTCCTACATTACCAAACGAAGAAATACTAATTTCCAGGATAATCTGATTTAGCTAAAATAACTCCATTTTAAACGAAACCAAATCCAAACTAAAAATATATTATAATTCCTATATTACCCAACGAAGAAATGCTAATTTCCACGATATTTTGATTCACCTAACGTAACTTGGAGCGAGGCAACGGAGCAACACCCATAATGTCTGACCTAAACGAGAACGAGGAATTCTGGTTCCCTTTCAAAGGACTCTTTTCTATCCGACTACAGCGTCTCCTCGTCGAGAAAGAGAGTCGACTCTAAGAACGTCGTGGCCGTTCTATAGTTAAACGGGATCCGCAAAAGGAACCGCATTCATCAAGATTCTTTTCTTCGTTGGTTATGTGGGAGCAGCTGAACAAAAGGCTAGAAATATTAATTTAATGTCAGGATGAAAATTATGCGCGGCGGTAAATCAACCCTTCCACGTTCTTTTGTCCAAAAGGATCCTCTCCTGGACGCACGGTTTTCTTCCACCGTCTCCGGTAAACCGTTTGACGTGGCCGTCGATGGAATTTCTGATGGTCCTTCGCGCGGCTAATTAACAAATCTAAAATCTGAATTTTAACACGTTGAATACCGGACGAAATTTGCATAACTGGTCCACGAAGCCTGAGTTATATATCGTAACACGGGAATATAACGCGCTTACCGTTGTAAATAAAATTATTTTTATGTCTTTCATCAGACACTAATTTCTTTGTATCGTTGTAATAACTATGGTAATATTAAACGTTACTTAAATATTGTTTGAAGCGATTAACATAACAATTACCACAACATTTATTAAATATTGTTATTTACTTGAATCATCCCCTTTTAACCTACGGTTCTAAAATTCTTTTCGACTCAACCATATTTTTATTTCGCTGAAAAAAAATTCCTAATTTTGGTTAAAATGTGTCTTTAATATTATATATATATATTTCTGAAAATTAGGACTTTTTTCAACGAAAGGAAAACTCGGTTGGATAAAAAGTGTCCCAAGAATCGTAGCAGGGTTAATAAGCTCGACATCGCCGGTCACCAACAATCTCCACGGCATTCAACGCTTTAACAGGCCACCTGTAATTCCGAAACACCCTATATATATAAATGAAAGAAACGTTAATTCTGTAATTAAAGTTGGAAAACTTGCAGCTTCCACGAGAAAGAGTTGCGCTGGACTCGCATAAGAGCACGGAAATCACCGAAGGAACTTCTGCCGCGTCCACGTTCGCAAGTTGTTAAGAATACCTTACAGAAGTCAAAATTTTCGAGTCGGGATCAGAACGAGCGGAAACTTTGTAGCTATCGCAGGGAACGCGAAATCGGGGCGAAAGTTCGCACGTGTCGAACATACTTACAAACTTCTGGGAAACTCGATTCGGCCAAATTAACTCGTTACCGAGCCATTGCATGCTAAACCCTTGTATTCCGTGGAACTATTAATCGAGATAGGATCGAAATGAATATCAATTAACCTCTTGACGTATTATTTGATTAGGAATCATTTTAAGTGTCTTTTGTATTTTTGAACCAACTCGTATTATCTTCAATTATTATAAAATAAATTTGTTTCGGTTTAAACTGTAGTACTGTTTCATTTTAGTGAAGTTTAACTCTGTTGCATTTTATCGACACCGTTCCAGCGATATGCATAATTTTTGTACCTTCTGCGAATTCAAGTTTTATTTATTTCGGAGCAAAGAAGAATTAATGAAATGAATAAAAAATTGTAAATATTAACATCTTCGTTTTCAAGTTTTAAAAAAGTTTTGCAACGCGAAGGTTCAGTATTTCGCATAATTTTTATCGTTTTCTTTAAATTTCGAACTCTCATAAATTCAAACTCTAAACAATTTAGCAAAAAATAAATAACACCTCTGATTTTAAGTTTAAAATAAAAATTTCGTAGTGCAAATAGTTGGCAATAATCATTTCAATAGCAACCGAATTCTAAAGTAGCTCTAAGAAAATTTACCGCTAATTATTTTGAATAAAAAAAAAAAATGTACACGACGTACCAAAGATGTGGTTTGAGGCCAAGAAGTTAATCACCGAGGGAATCTGGAGCAAACATTCCTTCCACGATCGTCTGAATCGTTTATGATGCTGTCGAAATCAGAGTAAGCCTTTTCTTTCCCACGAGGTTGCGTAGGAAATACGATCGCAGACGCTGCTGAAAAATGTTATCGAATTCCGGTAAGAATGCCTTCTTCCTGGCGAGGAAATAACGCCGGGAAACCAGGCTAACGATCACCACGGCCTATCTTCTGGTCCTCCTTATTGGCCCATTATGCACGGCTTCAACGATTTCGACTGCACGGCTTGGATATTCGAGCCAGATTGCATTAAGTATCGCGTTTAACTGTCCGCGTACTGGGTCGGCTTTTATCTCGAGAATTGATGTTTGTTCTTTGTGAAGCGAACATTTAAAGGATCGTGGGGGAAAAAATTGCGCGAAAGAGGAAAAAGAAGAGCTTAAAAAGTTGCGAGAGGAGAAAAGTGAAGAATTGTGAAGAAAATTTCGTGAAACTGTAATTTAAAAAGTTGGATGTTGAAAAAATAAAAATACACCTCGAAGATAAATATTATATGGTTGAGAATAGGGAAAGTTACTAATAAAATTAAAACTGTAATAGAATCTGAAGATGAAGTCAAGTTTAAACGTTCGGAAAGAAAATTGCGTGAAAGTTTGGAAAGCTACAAATAAAAACGAAAAAAAAAGGAAAGAAAAAAACATAGAAGTTGTGAGATAAAAATGCGTTTCGAAGAGAAATATTTTATGACCGACGGACGGAAATTGCTAATAAAATTCGAAACTCTAAAGGAATCTGAAACCGATCTCAAATTTGAAGAAACGAAAAAGGAAAGAACGTCGTAAAATTAAAACTCGAAACTCTGTCGGGAAAAAAAAACATGGAATTATCAACTTAAAAATGTATTTCGAAGATATTCACTAACTGAACGTAGAAAAATTATTTTTTTTAATTCACACTCGTGGAAGTACACGTTGCAGAATTATTCTTAAGAAAAGTGCTGAATTTTATTCGAAAAATATTCAATATTTAACGCAACCAATGATGAGTCCAAAGAAAACGAAATTCTTAATCAACTCTAAACTTGAAAGGGATCTTTTATATAGAATCCACTGTAATTTTGTGTCGCTCTGGATTAGTAATCACAGTACGCATTTTTGCGTAGAAGATTACGCTTGGAGAGTGTAGGAACGAAAATTCTAATTAAGTAGCGGGAACTGGGTTAAGGTGTTTTTTTCCTTGCCGCTTTGTACAGCTACACACAAACTTTGCCATTCCTCGTATCTCCAAAGTAATTACAAAATAGATCTTGGCAACTGGCTGCCGCCAGTCCCCGGGAACTTATAAACTTGCCTAACTCGATAATTGCATAAGTTTCAACATTCATTACGCAACTTTTAACGCGTACCTTTGTGTTTCATTATGTTATCAAACCTGACGCCGGTAATTTAATTACACGATATCTGCTGCAATTTTGCGGCGTGTTAACGTGCGTCAACGTCGTTGAACAACATTCCGTGGACATTCGAAAACACATGTCTCTTCGCGAAATGAGCCGTGTAATGGAAAAGCGAAAAGAAAAAAAAGAAAAAAAATGTTAAATACGCCTGTTACATTCGAGCGCAAAGATAACGTCCGACGGAATAATTATTCGTAGCTGTTTTTAATTTTGATACTCGGAGCGTCTCGTTTTTTATTATTATAATGCACTTCAAAAATTGTTTACGAATTGTGTTTGATACGTAAAGTTAGACTAAATTAATTGTGTTCGCAAAAAATTGCGACGAAGTGCATGCGCAAAAATATGTGGAATTCGTAGATAAGTTTCGAGTAGTACGAGTCAATATATAGTCAGACGCAGCATTCGTGTAGAACTATTCGCAAACAAATTCTTAATTGCTTGCAGCCAGTATCAATTAGTTAGTAACTGATGTGTACGTGCTGCAATATTCATTATCGACCTATTTTATACACCGATGACGAACTACGAGCTCTCGAAGCAGCAGTGAATTGAACTCGAAAGCGGTGTATGCCATAGGAGGCGAACTAATTCCTGTGGAAATATTTATTCCCGATGAAAGTTTCGAGCGGAACGAGATCAAAATGTTAAATATGTTGACAAATATTAGGCAATCGCAATTATTCGGTTGGCCTAATGTTTTCTTGTTTCGAAAGTATCGCAACTGGCACGAGTCGCATTTCCATAATGGGCGCGGTGACGGGTCGGGTCGGACGAACGAACGATTAATCATATCGTGCAGCTGGAAAATGTCGGATAACTTTGATCCCCTTTGAATATGCCTGATTTACCGCGCGACTGATACGTGCCGATACATTTCGTCCACGCGTTATCAGTCGATGCGAGTTATAACGGGAAATGTGGTGAAAAAGTTGAAAAAAAAGTTGGGGCTGTGATGAAAGAGAGTTTCTCGAATTAAATATCTAGTTCGTTATTTAAAGTATTGCTCGTAGCATAGGGAAAGGATGAAAAACGTTGTTTAAAATGGTGCAGAATGTTATTTAAAATATTACCAATAGCGGAGCACAGCGATGAAAAATATTATTCAAAGCAATATGAATAGCTGAATAAAGTTACAAAGAATACTATTTAAAGTAATGCTTATTGTGTACCAAAACGACGAAAAGTGTAATTTAAAATAATTCTAACAGCGTAGAAAAACAATAGAGGGTATTATTTAAAATAATATCATGACAGTAAATAAATAAAAAAATTAAATTACAGTGATTTTAATATTCCAAATATCGCGCGCTAAAATCATATAACGTATCATTTTTCAAGCTTTCCACTTGACCCATTCTACTTTCCCTATCATCTACCTCCATATTTTCTTTACCTGACTACACATCGCTTCCATTCCGTTCACGTAACCGCATACACGCCCTATTCCACAATCCTAACAAGATACCACCATTATTTGACTCGTCTAACTACGTAGAATCAGGATGGTCTTCGTCTGACTACACACCATCCTCATTCTACTTACCACGCCACATAACGGTTTCATTCTAGTTGCTTCGCGCCACACATCTACAGCCTCATCAAATTATCGTATCTAATCTACTTATCTGACTATACATTACCTATAACATCATAGTCGGGATGCACACTCTGTATAATCTACTTGTTTGGTCGTACGAGATACGCCACCCGTTTTAAACTTTAACATCTGTTAACCGTCCGACTATGCGCCGACTTGTTCTACTTATTCCATGCTAATATCCTCTGTCCCGGCATAAACGTTCCTATTCTACGTGTCACGCCATGTACAGTGCCTTANATAACGTCCGACGGAATAATTATTCGTAGCTGTTTTTAATTTTGATACTCGGAGCGTCTCGTTTTTTATTATTATAATGCACTTCAAAAATTGTTTACGAATTGTGTTTGATACGTAAAGTTAGACTAAATTAATTGTGTTCGCAAAAAATTGCGACGAAGTGCATGCGCAAAAATATGTGGAATTCGTAGATAAGTTTCGAGTAGTACGAGTCAATATATAGTCAGACGCAGCATTCGTGTAGAACTATTCGCAAACAAATTCTTAATTGCTTGCAGCCAGTATCAATTAGTTAGTAACTGATGTGTACGTGCTGCAATATTCATTATCGACCTATTTTATACACCGATGACGAACTACGAGCTCTCGAAGCAGCAGTGAATTGAACTCGAAAGCGGTGTATGCCATAGGAGGCGAACTAATTCCTGTGGAAATATTTATTCCCGATGAAAGTTTCGAGCGGAACGAGATCAAAATGTTAAATATGTTGACAAATATTAGGCAATCGCAATTATTCGGTTGGCCTAATGTTTTCTTGTTTCGAAAGTATCGCAACTGGCACGAGTCGCATTTCCATAATGGGCGCGGTGACGGGTCGGGTCGGACGAACGAACGATTAATCATATCGTGCAGCTGGAAAATGTCGGATAACTTTGATCCCCTTTGAATATGCCTGATTTACCGCGCGACTGATACGTGCCGATACATTTCGTCCACGCGTTATCAGTCGATGCGAGTTATAACGGGAAATGTGGTGAAAAAGTTGAAAAAAAAGTTGGGGCTGTGATGAAAGAGAGTTTCTCGAATTAAATATCTAGTTCGTTATTTAAAGTATTGCTCGTAGCATAGGGAAAGGATGAAAAACGTTGTTTAAAATGGTGCAGAATGTTATTTAAAATATTACCAATAGCGGAGCACAGCGATGAAAAATATTATTCAAAGCAATACGAATAGCTGAATAAAGTTACAAAGAATACTATTTAAAGTAATGCTTATTGTGTACCAAAACGACGAAAAGTGTAATTTAAAATAATTCTAACAGCGTAGAAAAACAATAGAGGGTATTATTTAAAATAATATCATGACAGTAAATAAATAAAAAAATTAAATTACAGTGATTTTAATATTCCAAATATCGCGCGCTAAAATCATATAACGTATCATTTTTCAAGCTTTCCACTTGACCCATTCTACTTTCCCTATCATCTACCTCCATATTTTCTTTACCTGACTACACATCGCTTCCATTCCGTTCACGTAACCGCATACACGCCCTATTCCACAATCCTAACAAGATACCACCATTATTTGACTCGTCTAACTACGTAGAATCAGGATGGTCTTCGTCTGACTACACACCATCCTCATTCTACTTACCACGCCACATAACGGTTTCATTCTAGTTGCTTCGCGCCACACATCTACAGCCTCATCAAATTATCGTATCTAATCTACTTATCTGACTATACATTACCTATAACATCATAGTCGGGATGCACACTCTGTATAATCTACTTGTTTGGTCGTACGAGATACGCCACCCGTTTTAAACTTTAACATCTGTTAACCGTCCGACTATGCGCCGACTTGTTCTACTTATTCCATGCTAATATCCTCTGTCCCGGCATAAACGTTCCTATTCTACGTGTCACGCCATGTACAGTGCCTTATCACTTATATGATCGCGAATAGTTTCCCACTTGCCTGCTCACACGTCGTTCTACTCTACTTCGCGATAACTCAAGCTCGTACATCAACCGTCTGACTAGATACTGTCTCGTACTACTAGACCGATGAAACGTAATTCACTATTACTTATTCCGATGGATAAAATGTGAATTTATTACAATGTAAAATAGAATCTCTGCATGAAAATTTAAGTATCCTCCGGGGTTTAGCTTTTCTTCGTTAATTTTTAATCTCATGCATGTCTTTTGAATATATACAGCATAAAAATGCAAAGCTCCGTTGAATACGAAATAATAGGCGGAAGGATTGTCCACGTTGGACGTATGCATAGTACGATATTGTAGGGTAAGCTGGCATGTTTCTGAGGATTATAAATTCCTTCTCGGACTTTATTGTGCGACGGATGGAAAAGTCGTACAGACGCATCTGGCGTGAAAGGCGTAATTTGTCGGACGACGGAGTGCCGCGCGTCGGGTCGCTGAAATTTTTAATTCCTTGCGAGGAAACGCGGAGAAAAGCCAGAGCTCATTTGTTCCTAGGCAATTACGCCTGTGCAATACGGTATAAATGGCGAGTGCAGATGTGAAAAAGCGACCAGACAAAGGGAAACAAGTATCTTTAGACTGGGCGCCTGAGTATTTTCACCGTATCGAAAGGGAAACAATTAATTCTTCATAAATCTCTAAACTTACCACTGGAACTAGCCACGGTTCAAGTATTCTTATCTGTACCGAGAAAATTAAGGTGAAATTTATATGGAAAAAAAAAATACATAACGCATATTTTTTAAAGATGAGAAAAATTCTGAACAATGATGAATTTATAAAATTTCTGTTTTTAGAATTCCTTGAGCACATTGGTAGTTCTAGTCTTCATGAAATTAAGCCAGCATTTCGTGCTGAGCTCAGAGTTTAAAGAAGAAAATGAACTTATGGAACGAGGTTTTAAGCCGGAAAGCGGTGGAAGTAGCCGGGAGTTAAAAATTAATTTTTTTCCATGGTAGGATTAATGCAAATGTCTGCGCTTTTCCTTCACTAGAATCCACCCCTTCGTGAAAAAATTCTCTTTTCATATTTACATTGTCCGTATGAAGGCAACCCTTCGCGTTTTTTCCGCATTCGATACACGCACCTGTAATTATTTCCAGCAATACGTTTTCATTTAAACGAAACTGTAGCGACAAATCGAGCAGCTGATTCGTCACTGTTATTTTAATAAAAATATATTCCACATATTCGAAAACTTCTACCTTAATATATTTCGACCATCAATTTTCCAAGCACGAACAGAATTTTTTACATCAACGTTGTTCCAGCAAAATATTAAAGAAAATATACCTGTCTGTTACAGGAGTAACCGGTGAAATTATCCAAAAGACAGAGACACCGATGAAAGAGGAGAGACCATTTCGCTGTGCGTTTTCAATTTGGTAAGTTCCAATATCGATTACAAAACATTTTGCACGAGAAACGAATTTTCTATCTCGATCTTTCTCAACAATCGAAAATTGAAAAAGAAATTCGTTCGCTGTCGATAATTCTACTGTTAAAATTCTGAATCCTTTTTGCACCGTGTAACTTTCGAGTCGCATGGAATCATAAAGGGTTAAACCCAATTCGCGGTCGTTCATCACCGCTATTCACCCTATTGTTTCATCGACAAAAGTTTCGGTAGAGAAATCTGCAGCGCACGCTGACACCCACGATTCCATTACATTTCCCTAGAATCGAATCCATCGTGAAAAAGGAACGAGTTCACGTGATCTATGACCGAATATTTCGATTTCAAGAGCCAGCGCAGCCATAGAAGCGTGGTTCTCGGTCCGCCAGCTGTGGCCCTTGAAATTCATCGAAAATTCTCAAACGTTGGTGCCCGTCTCGAAACAACGTTTCATCGTTCGTTGTTCGCGCAGCGATCCGATTACGACGCGATAAAAGTGGCTCGACCGACGAAAATTCACGCCGTCGAGGCGCCATTAAGAAGCTGTCGAACCTAATAGCTGTAATCCGTTTTTGACTGCAGTCAGCCCGTCGGTTTCGCGTCGACTTCCTACCAACCCTCGGCTTCCCTTTTGAATTCGACGCCGGTAACCGGCTACCTACCCGAACCGCCTCCCTCGAGAAGTCTGACGACACACTTGCCTTTTCCACTTGCCGCCGCTGCCTGCACGAAACTAATGAACACCGTGCGCGAGGCAGTCGCTCGATACGTCGTCGAGTTTCTTGCTAGTTGTCGGACAAATTCGGCTGGATAATCTTGTTAACGAGCGAGTATAGTTAATCCTTTGATAGTTAAGACTGGGCGTGGGGTTTCGTGGAGAGCTAGGAAGATTTGTGTTCAAGGAAACAGAAAATGGAACTTGAAAGGAAGTTTTTGAACATTTTATAGGAACGATGATATAATTTTTATGATTTACTTGGGAGTGAATTTTGGTACAATTGTTTCTGAATTTTTAGGGAAATTTAAATATAGAGAAGATTGAAATTTTTAGAAAACGTGGAGATTTCTTAAATATCCAGGTATTATATTTGTTTTCCGATTTTTAGCGCGACAATGTATTAATATTTGTGAATCGTTTAAAAAATAGAAACGGTGATATTTAAAATTAATAACGTGAAATTAACGCTTCGACGCTTTTAACATAATCGTGAAATCGTGTTAAATTTTTTTTAATTTTATGCGACTGCTAAGATTGATTAAAAAATTGAAAAACGTGTCGTTAAAGAAATGAGGTACGTGAAAATACTATTTGTAGCCATTATAACTGTCCGAAAAATTGATTATAGAACCTACGATGAATTTAGTGGAATATTCGAAATTGATTCGTCGGAGACATGAAATTTTATGCCGATGGAAGGTTCCAATCTCATAAACCCTGAGCAATTTCGTCGTGATCCCGATTAATTCGGCCGTTTCCAGATTTCCTGGATTCTCGAGAAGAGGGGTAGGGCGAAGGGTTTGTAATTGAACACAGTCCAATGCATGTCGTATAGCCAAAATTTTCAGCTGGCCACCTAATTCAACGCGAATCGATGTCTCGAGTCGAATCCGATGCCAGGAGGCCGACACAATCCAGGAAACAGGTTTCTGTGCATTTCAGACACTCCTACGTGCTTCCCGTTAACAGATTGCCTGTGCTCTCGAAATCGATGCGTTTAACTTAAGGTTATTTAGACTTCGAATTGAACGCTGATTTGTCGCGATAGTATTTGTGCATGTTCTCGTTGGAAGGTGTTTCGTGTCTTAAGGAATGGTGGATTTTATTTGATAAGAAAAATTGAATTGTATGAGGTTAAAAATCGAACTTGGAAAATTATATACGGAACGATAGAATTGTAGCGATATAGATAGTAATACACGCGGAGAGAAGAATTTTATTCTTAACTTTGCTGTTGTCCTCAGACTATTTCTTAAAAATTCTTTTTTTTTTATTTTGAAGTATTTTAGGCTATCAAAATTATTTATTTAATATTACTTTTAGATTTAATACTACTAAGAATATTTCTTTAGTGTTGGATACACTGAATATTAAATATTAATATTAAATAATAATGTTTCTTTAATATAAATAAAAGAATAGTATTTATGTAAAAATAAACTTCATTTCGAGTCACATAGATTCAAGGAGAACAGCAAGCTTGATAACATATTTCCAAAGAGTTTAAAATGAATAAAACATTTCTATCCGCCTAATATTATACGAGTATCGATACAAAAAAGAGTGCAAAGTAAAGATCATAAAAATGAAGAATTATTTTTTCGAAGATATAAAGAAACACGATTCCATTCAATTTTTGAAACTTAAAACGTTTCGAGTAGGAGGAACGATCTCCTTTAACGACACCAGAGGGAAATTGCACGTGCGTTCCCTGTTGAAAATTTCGTGCACAGCACAATGTAATACAATGCGCGCGTTAAAGTGAACGCTCTCGTTTCGCATAAATCGAACCAATTTTTTCCAGGATCACGAGCGCAATAAACATTGATCACTCTCGTTCTTTAGCCCGTGACGCTTTAACACGGCGTCGAAAGAAATCCAAAAGTCGATCGTTAAATCGATCGCCTTTTGTATCCTTCCTTCGACCCTTGAAAGCCTACACTTTAAGGCGCGTACGTGCCGTGGAAACACGCTGCTCCTGCAATATCTTTCTTTCAGAAAAATTCTACTCTCCGCCGGATAGAATAAACAGGAAAATAACTGTTCAGATTTCCAACCAGAATCTGTTCTGTTTTCTAACTTGAAATGTTCATTTTCTTTTTGTTCAAAACATTCAACTGTATCTTAAAATCTTGCAATTAGTCATTTTTATAACATTAATTCATAATCGAACCGATCAATTCGTAATTTTCAATACAAGCTTTATAAATTTACTACGATCGCATTCATACGATTTTGCATTATTTTCTATTAAAAATATAGACGAATATTCGTCTCTGTATTTTTCCATACACTTTTAATTTTTATTTCTTGGTCACAAATAAATTAATTGCCGGTAGTTCTGGGATCTCTAAAAATTCTATAAATACGAAACAACTCCAAAATCTTTTAAATCTTTTAAATCTTTTAAATCTTTTAAATATTTTAAATCTTTTAGCAATTTTTCAAAAAGACTCCGAAAAGAAATCATAAAATAAAATTCATAAAAACACGTCTCACAGAATACCATTAAAACCAAATAATCATAAATCGTAAATTGCCAACGAGGAAATAGAAAACAGTTTAAACATCAACAAAGTGCAATTTAAGCTACGCGCTGTTGGAACGAACGAACATGATTGGCGCAGGTTATTCAGAAGTTTATGCGTCTCGATGGTATTGTGTCTGGCATCTATTATTTCCATGAGCAACGATAGGCCGTGCCAAAGTGGCCTGGCAGCATTGAAAGATCAACACACGCTCGAATTATGCAGTCCTTACGGCTGACTCGCGCGGACTCATACTACTGGCTGGCTCTCGGGCAACTTTAGTTTTCTCCGCTTGGCGATCAGCTCGACCTCTGAACAGGACTCTTACAATTCCCAGCTCGAACAACACAGTGCATACAGAGAAGGGAAACTACTTTATGCGGAGTTCCAGGTTTGCGGGGAAATTGCATTTATAGTGAAGCACCGTGGCTGTACGTATGCCCCTGTTGTGGACAGTTATTGTAATTGTTTGATTTATATGAAAATTGGAAACGACGTTGCCTGGTCCCTCTCCTGTGACTGACATAATAAATCTGGTTTTGTGTGTGTGCGCGCGTACGTTCACTTTACTCCAGAGAAGCTTAACGAACGTTCGATTTATGAGGATTCATTTGTAAAGTAATTGTTGGTGTCGATAAAAGAATTCTGAGCGGATCTTTTTCTGAAAAATTTTTCCAATTGAGACTCGAGCTCTTTCTTTATCACGCATCGGAGATATTGTACAGAGAAATGCAAAGAACACACGTTCGATCTGGAAAATATTTTTTTTAAATATAAAAAAGTGGAGCGAATTAAAAAAGACTAAAATACAATAATTTTTCTGTATTTGAAGCACACCAACGCTTCCAAGCTGTTTCCACCTTTTCTCTGTCCAATAAAAATATTTAGCCACATATCAGAGCATTACGAAAATCGATAAAATATCAACGATTATAGTCGAGAGGCACGAGAGATCTTATTCGATTTTCGAATGGCGAGAACGCCAGATTTTGGCCATGCGCGGTTCTCAAGCCAGCAAATCATTGTGGGGAAACGTAGGACAGAGTGCAATTACATCAAGCTTTACTGAACCAACCCGTGGCTGGCCGGACGATTGGAAATCCCAGCCAGGTACGTGGTGGCAACCACCTACGTACTATTAGGTGCTCACCTAGCTGGATCGTGCACACGCGATTTAGTCGGACGTTGTAGATAAATTTCTGCAGACGTTGGCCCATTCCCCTGGACCATAATCCTCCGATTACACGATCAAATCGGCGACAACATAAAAAGTAAGGTCCTCTTGTTCGCCTTTAATGAGTTATCGTGAACGAACTATCGTTTTTCGATTTTTATGAGATTTTATTCGAACGACATCGTTTCTTATAGGAAATAACAACTTTCTTTTTTTTTTCCTTTCGCCGAAAAAAGTTTCTGTATTGTGGAAGTGTAATAGTTAAATGTACGTTAACTTTTTTTTTTATACTGTTGTGGTTTTTTAAGTAGTGAAAACTGGTTAAGTTTATTCGAGGAAACAAATGATAGGAGATTAAAATGATTGTTAAGTGCATTTTGTAAGTACGCGTTAATTCACATTATGTTGAAACATCGTATAATGGTTCGGGCTAAGAAGCTTTTGAACTTAAGCCTGTAACACAACATAGTAATGGCTATAATGAATCTTCTTGTAGGAGATTCCTTTTAAGCTGTAACGAAAGAATCTGTATACATAAAAATAGTTAAAATATCTTCGTCTCTATATCTGAATAAGTATCTTGATACCACTTTTTAAAAAGACATATCATAAATAAACAACATTAGTCATTACCAAAAATTTCCAACGCAAATAATTGTTAAAAAAAAACCAAAGAATAAATACATGTGTATCGATAAAACCATAAAGTTCTCAAAAAAAAAAGAAAAGAAAAGAAGAAAAAAAAAACAGAAACAATTCTTCCAAAGACACATTTCTTTTAATTCTTACACACACTACTATTAAAAATTCTCAATGCAAATAATTTTTCCAAGAAACACAAATATTAAACATAAATTAAATCTCATCGAAAAATTCAATCTCCAAAACATCAAACACCAAATTTCTCGAAACAGAATTCATCCTGAAGATACAAATCCCTACGAAATAAAATCAAAATCCCGGTACCCTGAAAAAAACTGAGCGACCCATTAAACACGTTACAACCCCCCAAAAAAACGTATCTGCAAACCGCCACTGTACACGTATCCGACACGAAGATAGAAGACAAATCCCTATTTTTTTCGCCTAGCGTGATATCAGCCTAGCCGGACAATCGCAACAGACGGGGCAACGTTTCCGGCCGGTGGACGTCGACAATAAGCTAGCGTGCGACGGAATAAAAACGCGATTAAGCGGGACAGGTCGCGTAATCGCGGCTCGTAAATAAAATTGCATCACGCGTAATATCTGCTCGTACAGATCGCTGGCCGTGACTAATGCGCCGCCTCGTTAGACGCAACGCCGGCTCGTTTGCGGATTACTGGCGTCTTTTGTGTTGGCACCAGCCTGGTAGCGTAGCGATGAAAGAGAAAAACGATGAGAAAGAGTGGAACGCAGGAAGAGAACACTCCGTTAAGCTAAGTCCACATCCTTCAGCGCGGCAATAAAGACGGCTGCTAGCATAACGGGACACGAGCAACGGGAGCATCCTATGGGAAACTTTGGCCAATGGCTGGTGAATGCGGCGATGCCAAAGACCCTTGGAACGCGAACAAAGTAGTAAGACGGGGAAGACTAGACGTTCGAGGTGGTATTACGAGGAGTTATTTTTTAGATGCTGATGTATTATTGGGTTTAGGATGGTTTGGTTAAATGTAAGGGAGAGCTTGGTTGCCAGACGATGGTAAATGCTAAATTTTCACTCTCTGGAGAATAATGGAAGCTCGTGACGTGAATTTAAATTTCTTTCGGCAAATCATTTTTTGTAACATCGAAATAATAACGTGAGATAGAATCGTATGTTTCGACTCCCTTATCGTGGGTTAATGAATCAAACGACCAAGCGCCATTTTAATAGACTATTAAATCCAGACCGAACGATCCCCGTTAACGATCAGTGACGCGCATATTTTAGCAATTTAAAATAACACGACCATGATCCAAGATTATATCCAAGTCGGACCACGATCCTTCTATCTCGTTCCAACAATCTGAACCGCACAACACGACAACCAAAGGCAACCGCTCCAACCAGCTACCAAATAAACTATCAAATCTAACCCAAACAATTCCCATGAACGATCAGTGGCAAGCTATCGGCGTCTCAATCGAGACAAATGCCCGCGCTGTATATCGTTCGTTTCCGTTGCACAGCAAGATCGTGCAGGAGCATGGGACAGGCTGCTTAACAAAGCCACGGGGATCGTTCCTCGACTACGTGACTGAAGGCCGAAATTCGGAGTTTCCTCGCAGCCTGCCCGATTCCGTTTTGGTTTACACCGAAAGTTCCAGGACTCGTCGCCGCCCAGAGCGAGATCTTACCGGATGAAAACGGAAACACACCACGTTGGCCAACTACTCGGCCGCGGGCTATCACTCGAGCTTTCCCGCTCGAATTTATGCCGACACCGCTCAACGTCCAGGCGTCGCGACGCGATTTCGAAGACAAGATCGTGGCGTTCACTAATTGCATCGACCGTCGACGAACCTCGGCTCACCTGTTCGGTTACATTGTTGCTTGTTAGAGAGAATTAGCGGTGGTTAATTGTTATCGTTCCAGTAGAGGCGAGCGTTTGATGTTTTGACGCGTTGTTCGTCGTTTGTGCCCTGATTCGGTTGGAGAGAGCTGGTACAGAGAGTTCGGATCGGTTTGAAGGGCTTTGCTTCTCGGAGAAGTCGGTGTGGATGTTCAAAGGAAGTATCGTTGAGTTGGGAATGATTAAAGTGTAATTTAGTGGAATAAATTAGTTACCGGAGCCTTGGGTGTTTTAGTGACTGTAAAAATTGTTTGGGAAGAATAGGATCTTTTCTAATTTTTCTTCTTTCTTTTCTTTTTTCTTGTATTTATTTTGGGTCGTTGTAGATCTGTGGAAAATTGAATTTTATTCGTAATGTTTTTGGAAACGTTTGGTTTCCTACTTTTTCGACAGTGGTTGAGTGCAGGATTAAATTGGTTAGTAGGAGAGCTAGAATTTTGAAATTTAATGAGAGACGCTAGAAGGAAGTTCGTTGTTGAGCAGTGTGAGAGTACATGGATGATATTAAGCGGAAATTTCCTTGACAAATTTGCCCTTACACTGCGCGATATTAGATAAGAGCAAGTGGAATCTTGATAGATGACGTTTAGCCTGAAGCAGTGCGCTTCTCAGAACGAATATTGAATTTCAGCACGTTCTGGAGACATTATAGAGCTGGGAAATGCAATTAGAACAATTACAGAAACACCCTGGATATATCTTCGAGTAAGAGTTAAGCGAAGATGAGAATCGCGTAACCTTAAATGCAGATCGAAGAATAGGTACTAATTAAAATTCTTAACGCAGACGAACCATAAAATGTAAGCAAACAAATAAAGAAAAAAAAAATACAAACGAACACGTTGAAGAAATGAACAGGTAAATAAACAATTCGGAAATGTGAATAAACCAAAATGGCAATCGTGTACACGGTATGTTTTCAATTTTAATAAAACGCGGCGCAACCTATCTGAATGAAGTCTGCTAAAATACGAAGACCATAAAAGAGCTGAATTATTAGATAAAAACCATTCCGTCGTAAAAGGAAAAGGAAAAAAAGGTACGGACCATTAATTCCAAGAAAGTAAACTTTTCACGAAACTGCAATTTCCTAAACTTTCTTCGTTCCTAACTCTAACACACACACACACACACACACACAGCTTGTGTTTATTCATGAATACGTATCTTCTAATGGAACCGCCTAGAAATGTAGCTTGAATAAAAAAGGAAGGAAAAAAGAGAGGGGGAGAAAAAGGACCATTATTTACCATAACGGAACGCGGCGAAACGCGCTTGTCGAAGGGTATCCGACATATCCTCGATGGAACTGTTGATTGACGAGGAAAGTCACTTCTGACGGTGAATTTTCTAGGATGCATTTCAATCCATCTGCCTTTTCCGGCTGTCTATTATTCCGGATAGAAGGAATCGTTCGACGGTAAATGGATGGTATAAGTCTCGGTCGGAGGGAAACTCCGTTGGTAAAAGCGGCTACGCGGCTAAAAACTGGCTACCAGTGTGCGGAGTATCGAGAAAAAGTTTCCGATAATTTCGCTATCCCTCGCGGAAGTTATTTTTATGATACGTTCTATCTTTTTATCCAAGTCGGACAGGCCGTGTTCGACTTCGAACGTGAGTTTCAGATGGATGTGTAATTTTCGAACTTGGCGCTTTTCAGACAAATGTTAATTGTTTTATCTGTTGTAAAATATTAATTGGGTTATTATTAGGTGTTTCTAATCTTGGGGATAGACAGCGTGAAGTTGGATTCGTTTGAACGTTGAAGGGTGAAGCGAAAAAGATTTATAATACATGATGGAAGAAATTATGCGTTAAGTGGTATAATCGAGTTTGGTCAGACGCTGCATCTGCGAGACTGATTTGGAAGTTATGAAATAAAATAAAACTACTTTGTCTATTGTCTGATCTTAATTGGATCGCCATTAAGTGGTTCTTGTCTTGGAAGTAGATACTGGAAAGGTAGATTACTCCGAACGTTGAAGTGTGATGCGAAATTGTAGAAGAAATTATACGCCGAGTAAATTATTCCGGTTTAGTCAGACACTGCATTTATAAGACTAATTTCGAAGTTATGAAATAAAATAAAACCACTTTATCTGATCCTAATTGGATCACCGTTACGTGTTTCTAGTCGGGGAGATAGAAACTGTAAAGGTAGATTATTCCGAACTTTGAAGGATGAAGCGAAATTATAGAATAAATTGTACGTCAAGTAGAATATTCCGGTTTAGTCAGACACTGAATTTACGAGGCTGATCTCGAAATTATGAAATAACATGAAAAGCTTACATCGTTACATCACGATCTAGAATTCAAGACAAAATTATCTACGACCTTTAATTACTGCAATCAACTCCTTTGCAAATCTATTTCCAATGTTTTAGAGAATTTTTAGAAACATTTTGGCATTGAAAAAAAATAAGAAAAAGAATATCGTGAATTATGAAAAATTTTCCTCGTTTTACTTCCACGATCTTCTCCGATCTCCACACGAACAAACACGGAGATTGAACGTCAAAAAGGGCATTCACGAGCAAAAGTGGAGTCTGTGCGAGCAGTTTATGTTACGTGCAGTATTAACCGCTAGCTTCCGATAACTTCATACCCGTGCGCATGACTAACGTCATTACACCGTGGATGAGCAACGAAGACGCGATCAAAAGAGATAACACCCATAGACCTCGATCCCCGTAGAAGATTTTGTCGTTACGATAAACGCAGCCGATGCACAGTCAGCTTGTGCATGCGGCTAATACTACACACACGGTGTCCTATTTTCATCCATAAATAAACGTGCACCGTTGGACGCTATCGGATGAGAGACACGGTTGCAAAGATAATTGGGATAAAAACAAGAATAAATTATTGAAAGTACACAGAGAGATAAAAGAAAGCTTGGAATGTTTGAAGTCACTGCATAATTACTCTTTTTTTCCTTTTTTAATAACGACTCTAACATTGCATCGACTGCACATATGCGGTTATTAGCGGCGATATCAAAGATTGAAACCTCTATTGTCAGGATTACCTTTTGTTATAAAACATTCTGTCTTTGAGGAGGAAGAAAACTCTGAAATTTTTATTTTTCTCACTGAGCTTCTCATTTAACGTTTCTTTGATCCCGAATTTGAAGCCTGGTTCTCTATATTAAAGGCAGCTCTGAAAGATACGCTTAATTACCTGGCTATTGCAAATATTGGAGATCGGTACTTCAGATTTAGAAATTAAATGTGAATTCGGGTTGAAATTAAAAAGAAAAAAAAAAGAAAAGGTTCTTTTTCTCTCGATATCTTATTAACAAAAATTTCAGGAAAAAAGCAGCGAACGGAGCTCCGAAACACCGACTTTTTCCCCCATTTCCGTTCCTCTGCTCGCAGATGCGAGTGCGCGCGTTTAACGCGCAACGTTGCAACCGGTTGATACAAAAGCTACGCGGTGAGACCGAACAATGCGTGGCCAAATTGAACGTCGGAAAGGAATTTTATGTGTGAAAATACGCGTTTCCGTAAATCGTTCCGCAGCCGCCATTATCAAACCGCAGGTTTCGATAAATTGATACACTCGCGCTATCGGAATCGGATCGCGGACCCATGGAGACATCGGTCCATCGATTGATATAATCGACCGATGATAACTTGAGATATGGAATAGCTTTATGTACGACATATTATCAAAATAATATGCACGATTTTCGAAATATCAAACATAATTCTGTTCGGAGAATCTTGTTAAAAAGTTCTTCAAAATATCCTATAAATCAGATAACAAATCTAACGTCAAGTTTCAAAATAGGAACCAAACCAGAATTTCTGAGAGAAACTTTTTACACGCCTTTTATTCGCAATACGCTCATTGTTGAACGAATATAGGTCAATCTTCTACTCGACGAAACTCCGTTAAAAAATAAAAACTGATACTTCACGCACACTATTAATTATTTACCTAACAACTTGCGAGAAAAAAGAAACAAAAAGTTCTGCGGGAAAAATTAATTTATTCAACTCGTATAACAAGTATAATAAACCTATAAAATTCTATAGCAGTATACTATTCTCTGTTAACCAACAATCCGTTCGAGTTTCTGTTATTAGGTGTATTTGATCCAGAAACAACGTACATCTTATATTTTTATGAAGCTACGATTATTCGCAAAAACTTTTATCCGGAGTCGCAAAAATTTATATCACCGACTAAAAAAATTTATATCTCTATTGATAAAAAAAAAAAGAAAGAAAAATGTTTCTGTATCTCCGAAAAGGGATCGAAGACAGGACAAATACCTTCCGATTCTTCCCATCCATCGATAAAATTTCACACGAAATCGACGCATAATGCTCGCCAGACTCTCCTCGAGCCCTATTCAAGCACTCAGGGAGCGGCGTTCATTCAAAACTCTAACAAGTCTCGCAGGCCGCGCACGTAACGCGTAATTCACTGTACTTTTCTCCCAGAGTTTCCACAAAGCTCGCCTCGACTCGCGGCCAGTTCCCATTGTCTTCTCCCATAGACGATGATCTCTCCCTGCCTCCTCTTTCCTTTATCTCTTAACGGGGAAACTTCTTCGCGCGTTTATCAGAGCAACAATGACGACGATATTGGCGAGTGGATGCGTTTTCATAAGTTGGCCCGGGGCGATATTAAGCTGAGACTTCCGGTGAATTTATGCCCAGTCGGTTAACGGCCTCGTGAAACAACCGGGCCACAGACGGAACGTTTCTTCGTGATTCTAGAGCGTTCGCGTTTATTATTATCGTGGACAACGCGTTCGGACGATTGCTCGGAACGGATGGTCATTAGGGATGAGGAACGAGGGGAAGGAGCTTTCGAGAAAATGAAAGTGTTAGAAATTGTTATTAGGAAGCCTTGTGGCGATTCTTTTATTTCTTTTTTTTTCCTTTTTTTTCCTCTTTTTTTCTTTTTAGAGGATGAGTGTTTCTTTCATTTTTTCATTTTGTGGATAAGGAAAGAGAAAAGGGAAGTACGTTTCTTCCGGAAACTGTTAACGGACTCATTGGTAAGGTATCCTAGTAGGTCCGTGCCTTAGACGCGAGTTAGGATTGTATAAATTAATTGAATTGTGATGGGAAGATGATTTGTGGTTTTAAGGAGTGGTTGAAGTAATATAGAATATTTCAGTAGTATGAGTCAATAGATCAGACGTGACGTTTAAAGAAAGTGACAGTATAAAGTACTGTGAAATAAAGATTATTCCTTTACAGTTTTATTTAGGAATGAGAAAAGAAGTCGTAATTGATTATTAGTAATATAATAAAATAAGATTTAAAAAATATAAAGAAATAGATATGTAATTTCTAGTGCGAGTCACGTGAAGCTATAAAGAGTTAAGAAATGCGAAGTCAAATAGAAAATAATAAGATGATAGAAATATTTTTTATCGTATCAGTCAGTCTAAAGTCTGCGTCTTTAAAGCTTCGTTATTAAAAAAAATAATAAAACGAGATGCAACGTATATTTATTAAAGAAAAAATGTTTTTCTTAGTTAATCTTCTATCATCCACTCGACTGATTTACAGTTTCGAAATATTCTGCGAGATATTAATAGTATAAAAAGAGGGGAAATATTAAATTGCTTAAAAAATTCTGTCCTTTCAGCTTCGAGTTTTCTAAACGAAGTAAAAGCAATTTCAAACTGATAAGACAGGTAGGAATGCAATAACCGTTCTTGGAATTACATATTCCACCGTTTTGCAGTGAAAGTGGGCGACACGAATGTAAACGAGCTATTAAACATCCGTCTAACGCATTTTAACGAAGCACTTCAGATCGCAATTTTACCGGTAATTGAATATCACACTAATTTACCGGCAATTCATTTCTAAAGAGAGTTTCAGCCAAGGAAAAAGGAGAACGTTGAAGGAGTTGAAGGCAGTTGCAGAATCCTCTTTTTTTCCTACAACCCCTGCTGTACGTTGAAACCGTTTCGATTTTTTTTCTTTTTTTTTTTATTTCAATTTCATGCAGAGCTTCAACAATGAATTCGAAACAGATTGAACGTACGGTGAAAATCCTGTTATGAAAAACACCCAGTTTCCGCTTTTCGAAGTTATTACGCGGCGAAATTAATGTTTCCCTTTACGATATTGTTTTTACGTACAGATTAACGCGTGCTGTATTTTTACGTAATTAAAATAGACGGAATCTTCGATAACGTTTACGATAGGGAACGAAAAATAAAGTCAGGCGTGTTTGATATGATAAATTTGCAATTTGAAAAATTAGAAAAAAAAGTGACGATTGATAAAATACATACTATAATTATCTTAAAGATTATTGAATATTTGATATATCAAGCATTAGACTATTCAATAGTAAGATATCTTAACTACACTTACCATTATCTTTACTAAAAAAAAAAAAAAAATTCGATAGGTCCACTGACAACACAATTATTATTAACGATTTTTATGCAAATTCACATTTTTAAAAATATAATAAAAGAAGAAGAACTTTGGTAGAAAATTATTTCACCTACCAGGTGTTATAAAAATCATGATAATTTATATATTTCTTATATTTTCTCGTGTTACGTGCATTGGGTGCAATTTCGTACGTTTAAATTTCCTATAAATACCTAATTAAACATACATTTTCGATAGTGGATATATTTTTCACTTCATCTTACCTTCTCGACCATTGCTCTCGAAATTACTACCTACTTCAAGAACCGCGGATAAAGATTCATGGCAAAGAGTCGTGTATCGACTAAACGAAACGATTTTCCAGCAAGTTACAAGAAATTAAACCAACCTTCGCACGAATCAAGTTTCCAAGAAAAATGGGAAGAAAAAATATAGGAAAAATTTTCTGAAACACTGACAACAGGACGCCAGACTCGCGGATATCGGATAATTGGAAACAGTGGCGTTTATCAGTCGTTATTGGGACCGAAGTCGATGCAGAGTTGTTCGTTTTGCTTCAATTATAGTTCGCGACATCGTTCTCGATCGAAGAACGTGAGAACCGAGTGTTGGATGAAGGCCGTACGAGCTAGCATGCTTTAGTAAATTGCTTCCTCTTATGGGGTATTAGACGGGAGCTTCCGGTGAATTTCAGGGAATCCCGATGAACTGAATCTTGATTACGCTCACAATTTCGATCATTCCATCGTCGCCACAGCCACGGAATACTTCGCCGGCAAATGAGCTCGTTACTTGCGAATCACGATACTGTGGGAACTCCGAGTATCGTACAGGAAATGTTACAGAATGCTTTTAGTAAGAGAGAGCTGCCTGTTTACGAAACTCTCTCTTAAACTTGCAACCTTGTTATTTTAAAAATGGTAGAATTTATAGGAATTTAAAGGAATTTAATAAGAATTTAAAGGAAAACATGGTCTAGTTCTTCATTTTCTACATTTTATTCACCGTCCTTTGATTTACTTATTTTTACGTTCAGAATAATGTTCCTATATTGTGCAAGCTTTTATTATAAACATTCAATTTATTCTAAGAGGAAGGTTAGAAGATTGATTTAAAAACAGAGAGAATAGAAGAAATTAGAATAAAGGTGTACCAAAAAATACACATTCTAAGGGAGACAAACCTTTATTTATATTTTTAACAGAAAACTTGAAATCCTCCAGAAGGCACCGTAGTTAATTCATAAAATTTCTCCGAAAAATTACCAATCAATCATTTTGACTACTTTGCTAGATCTAGGTGTACTGTTAATACTAAATATTACGATACCTAGTTTCTTGCAAAATTTTAATTATCCACTATTAAAAGTACTTAAATTTCTCTAAAATATATATTCGAAAAACATGAAACGTTAAATAATTATACACACAAAGCGTCAATACATGAATTGGTTAATAAAATTAATCAAAACTATTTGCCACAATTTTCTCAATAATTAATACATCGCTTATTCAAGAACAAACTTGGTAGATTTTCTAAAGAAAAACAATTCGATTTTAATGAAAGAGTAGTTTATGAATGCGTTACCCTGCCAGTTAATCATGCGATCATACAAGTGATTAAACAATGCAAAATTGTCTACATAATCTCTATTTTATCCAAGTATTTTCCTCGACGTTGATCACGAAAATTGTTTACCTTTCAAGCTCGCGATTTCCATGAAAATCGTCGGATTAATTTTACCAGACGCCCGGAGCGTTGCAACGAGAGCTAAAACGGATAGAGGTAGAACGAGCGTTTTCACGATTCTCGTTGAAATTCTCGCCGGTTCGAGAATGTTTCTCGCGTTACTCCGAAACGAATGTGTCTCCTTATTTCGTGGCTCCAGCGAGGAAACCTGTTTCCCGTGCAGTTGCCCTGAAATTTTCGTCAGCCGAGCCGCGTTTCAAAAATCCTATCCTACGACGAGATAACAGTGCGAGAAAAATCGCGACGAAGCTTTGACAGACTATCTCCAGTTCGAAAACTGGTCCCAAAAGTTTGTTTGACTAGCTGGAACCATTAATCGAGATCGAAAAATACAACACAAAATTTGGAGCCTGAATTTTTAGACGTCTTCAATACTTTGTAACAATCTAAAGGAAATGAAGAACCGAAAAAAAATTATCGGAATAAATTTAATCAGAATTGCTCAAGGAAGTGAACACATTTATTTTCGTCAAAAATTTGATTAAAATTGCTTTGAAACTTTCGCATAAGGATAAAGTTAAATTTGAAAATGAACAGAAATATAGTTAATTAAATTTTTTCTATCCCGATCGATCTTTTTTTACTCTAATTTATAAATGGCAGCAACAAACCTACATACCAAATCCACAGGGAAAAAAAAGATTAAAACAGAACAGCTGAAAAATTAGAAATAACCATTCTGCAAAAACATGTGAAAAAAAGGTGCACAAATGCCTGGACAAAAGCCACCGTCCCATTGCAATATTT
Source organism: Ctenoplectra terminalis (assembly GCA_019453375.1). Taxonomy (NCBI): domain Eukaryota; kingdom Metazoa; phylum Arthropoda; class Insecta; order Hymenoptera; family Apidae; genus Ctenoplectra; species Ctenoplectra terminalis. The sequence goes on from SMSQ01001274.1 coordinate 81,242, forward strand.
CGACGCTTTATCTACCCTGGATTTCTACATAACAGTATTCAAAACTTCACAATCTTTCCACCTGAACGACAGAAAAAAAAAAAAAAAAAAAAAAAAACTCGAACCGGAAACGTTCCCTCGCGGACGATATTAAGCGGAAACTTTGCTTCTCGATTTATGCCAGCATGTTTAACGCGGCTGTTGAATCGCGCTGGAATAACAAAGACGAGACTGCATCAGGTTGTTGGCGCAAACGTTTACGATATTTCGCGTTCCGTGCACACAGAGTTTCCGTGTATTTTATTGCAAAACAACGTCACGTTTACGCAGCCACGCTTTGTTTTCGCGGAGCTGCGTTGGATCCTCCGTCACTCTTTGCAGTGAAAAATTAATATACGTTAATAACACGAGTTAATAACAAAAAGCTCGAGGGAAAAGTCTAGTGTTATCGAAGAGCGAAAGGTAATGGTTCGAAGACCGCGTAAATACTTGGGTTAATCTTTGGGAAGTAGAAAATGTGTTTCGTGTTTCTGTCGCGAAAAGTTGAACGAGTTTCGATGGTTTCATTATTCATGACACGGTGCGGATGCACTTTTTTTTTTCTTCTCTTTTTTTAACGGGAATACTTTTACGTTATTCATTTTCAGTTTTTTGTCGTCCAAGTTCGATAAATGTTCGATATTTACAAAATACATGATAAGCTTCGTTTCGTGTGACTCAATTTTGCATAAGAAGAATTTCAAGAATTTCAAGAATTTCAATTTTTCCGAAAGGATTCGAAACGAACAAAAACCGACAAAAATAATAGAATATCACTGATTCCTTCTACCGATCCTACATCTTTGTACTTCACTGAAACGATAAAGTGAAGAGTGGACACTCGACGTTCGATGTACAGATCGTTGATATGAGAAATTGGAGGCACTTTGAGCATTCAGAAACGTCTTGTCGTCTGGCCTGGGCCAGCGTGAAATTCGGCTCTGTCTCAAAGAAGCACAGCGATCTCAGAAGAATTTAATACGACAGTTGGACCATCGGGAAAAGGAATAGAAGGATCGTTCCTCGAGCTCTCTCGGCGGATGTTCGATACCGTGGCAAGTGCACTCCAGTTTCCGGGAAAACGACGATTTTCCTTTCGATTTCCTGGCGAGCCCATAATGTCGGCGTGGATCGCAGTTAGAAATGGTGGCGCGATTGGAAATTGAACCCAGTGAAAAGGTGTGCGTGGTGTGAGATCTCCTACGATATGCCAGGGTAAATTCGACTAGACGCGTGGACGGTGGATGTGAAAAAATTCCATTTGAAAATTGCTACATATTTTTTTTCTTTTCTTTTTTCTTCGTCGTTCGAAAAATAATTTGCGATGTTGTCCGTAGGTCCGGTGTAAAAAAGTTTGATTACCTTCGACGTTTTTAATATTGTTAAATGATCGTCTGTGCACGGTTCCAATGTTTCCAAAATAGTATTTTGTGCCAGTTTTTTTATACCGCTTTTTTTTATTCGTGATATGAAAAAATACACAAAATATGCAAGTTATAGTGGTTTTTGTAGTATCTAATCGGTGAAATAACATTATACCGAAGTCCTACATTCTTTTTTATTATATTCACAAAACTGTGAAATTGTATAAAAATCTTCGGTCTACCAATTATTTGTAGAATCGCCAAATTTAAACCGTAGAAGGTACCAGAATTTTATGCTTGAGAAATAATTAGTAACGAACATGGGAATGTTTCGTTTAATAAAAATAAAATATTCTCAGAGCTATTATGCTACGTAAAAGTACAAGTTTATTCATGTAAAATCAAAGAGAGAGAGAAAGCGACGCTGAAGAGGATTTCAACAGGCTCAACAGGTTCCTCAAAATTCGCAAAATAATTAAAAGGCTTACAAACGATGCGGAAAAAGAAGTTACAGGCATTGAAATATTCATGCACGGCCAGATCAGACACTTAAAAATAGCGTTACGAATTGGCGCTGGCGGAACGACAAGCTGTTTTTTTTTTTTTTTTTTTTTTCTCGCGGAAGCCCCTGGTGGAAGACAGAATTATTAACCGGGCAGGGAATATTGATGCGTTCATGTGTTACTTCGTTTCGCGAAGTGCGATTTGCGTTTCGAAAAACTAATTTCGCGTCGTGCACGAGTGGCGTGATGAACAGCGAGGACTTCATTCCGGCTAGTAAATTTACGAGGAACGCTGCCTGTGTAACACGGTGATCTTCCACTTCCGGCTGTCGTTCTCGAAAATTTTTCGCGAATGTTCGTATCAAACGAACATTAAAATGAATTGCCGGATTAATATTTTCTTGAAATCTTATCGCAGGGTGTAAATTATTCCCTAATTAAATGTGATCTAATAAAATGGAAAATAATGTTAAATTGTCTCAAAAAATGCAGTACAAAAATTTTAAATCGTCTGTAAAGCTAAAATGGAAGTATTAATATTTTAATTAAAAAGGTATTTTAACAATAATTAAAACGGTACTTCCATTATTCGTTTCGTTTTAGTAAATTGAATTGTTAAGACCTACAATATTTTTTGAGACACCCTAAATCAATTTTTTATTTAATTAATTGTAACAATTTTTGTTGACAAATTTTCGTATGAAATAGTATTCAGGATATCAAAGAAGTATCATAAAGAATATTTGTCTAAAATAGATAGTCTAAGAAATAGAAACAGAAATTTAGAATTTTAAGTAGTATAGGTCCATATGTGTCCAGACACGAAACTTCTTATCCCTGTAACTCTCCGAAAATTCTTTCCTCTACACTTTATCCATATAATTAAACAACTCTAAACCACAAAAAAATTCAGTACTAATTCCACCCAATATCCCAAAATTATTTCATAATCTATTCTCTGAAAAAATCTTTTTATCTCGAATTTCTTTCTGTCCAAGAAATTATTTTGCCCAACTAAATATCAACCAAAATACCTACCATAAAATCATCAATAATTCACATGGAGCCTTCAGCGCCTTCTTTTCATCTGTTTTAATATTACAATAAGGTATTAAAGAGACGTAAGTGATAATTAGTCAAAATAATAGGCCTGGAGTCATAATTAACGTATAAATTATCCCGAGAAATCCCAGTGTTCCGTGGTAATCCGTTAACCGGCAAAGACTTAATTTAATGGACACCCAATTTCTTCATAGTTCGTACGCTTGATATTTCCTAACGAGCTGACACAGAGCACGGTTCGGTCTCGGCCTGATCCACGAAGTCGAAAATGTCGCGAACTATTCCGATGTCTGAAGGTATGTCCACGTCCACGGGACGAAATTCGTGGAACGTACTACGGTAGTGGGAGACTCTTAAATTTCCCTGGAAGCTACGTTAATACCTTTGTAATCCCGGCGAGAAACTCGTTGACTGATTCTGAGCACGAGCCGGTCGAATTTTCATGGAATAGGGTCTTTCGCTAAACGAAGGTAATTTAGTAGTTTATCTTTGCGAGTGGCCGCTTTTAACTGTGAATACGATTATCTGCTTAAGGAGCTGGGCAAATGCTTTGTACGTAACATTTATTATGCTTGCGATGTTTTATTATTTCTTTGAACTGAAATTATTATTATTATTGTTTTATTAATCAAATAAAGTCAGCATGAGAGCTGACTCGTGTATTTTAGGGAAACGTAGTGTTGCGACGCTAGGAATTAATTACAAGTAAACTGCGACTTTTTATACATTCATAGGAAATTTAAAGACACAAAATTGCAGCGGATGCGTGCTACGTGAAAAAAATATGTAAATTATAATAGCGCTTTTTATAATACCCGACAGGTGACATCATTTTCTGCTGAAATTCTACTTTTTTACAATATTCTCGAAAATATGGACTTGGATAAAAATCCGTGGTCTAATTACAAGAGAAAAAGTGCAGTCTAAATATTTGAACAAAAATTTGAAAGAGAAAAATGTATGAAAATATGGTAAATTGCTAGCGGAGCAGTATAAATAGTAAAAATAAAGAATTTTTAGAACATGTTTGGGGATTAAAAAAATATTCTAAATTATTGTTTTACTTCGTCTTACACGAAGTATCGGGGGATCCGTAGGTGATACGCAGTAACCGGCAGAGAATGTTGCTGCTAAGGTAAAATGCCACACCGAAGGTGAGCATAACAAAGGAGGATAGGAAGTTTACAGAAGTTTGCGAACTAGTCTCCATTTACAGATCCATCTTCCGGTCGTAGTTTGTTCCCTGAGCAAATGTTCATTTAAACTGGCAAGCAGTCCCGCTAGTTTTCCTACATTTCGATGTCAGTTTAAATGAGCACGAGTCGGGAACATTGTTAAACGTGCGGTACACAATTTATCTTCCCGCTGCCTTACGCGTTCCTTTCTAAATATATTCCTGTACTCTAAATTAAACGAGAATTTGTTTTTTTCAACGCGAATGAAAATTAACTTTAGAATAAATTAAATAAAAAAAAAAAAAAAAAAACCAGCAGATATACAAACATAACAGTACCACACAACTCAGTTACATATAATTAACAATCTAAAATTGACGACTTTAACCATTCTCTTTACCAATTAAAAAGAAAAAAAAAAGAAAAAAAAAACAAGAACTAATATTCTTCTCTATTTTTCACCTTTCCTAAACCTAATCCAAACCACCTTCCTACTCCATAATTAATATCCTAAATTATCCTCTTCACTCATTTTTACGGTTCCAAAAAATTCCATGAACTATCTTCTTAAAAAAAAAAAAAAAAAAGAAAAGAACAAAAGCTCTTTTCCATATTTTACCTTCTTTACACTTAAGATCCCTTTACATTCGCTCATACATAAACTTCCTAAAACATATCCACCAGCTCTAAGCTATCCCCGTCTTACCCAAATCACTCGTTGCTGCACGACTCTTCTTCAAGCTCTCGCACAAACAGCTCGGCTGCTGATAAATTCCCCGAAATCGTCGGTAAACCTGTACCTAGCCAACGATAAGCCAGTTCCAAAGCGTTCCCACTTTATTTAAAGAACAATAACAAGGATTTATCCGACGCGTTTCGAACCGATTCAACGAAAACAGGCTGAACTTAGTGGTTCTAGGCGAGAGGTGGGGAAAAAAGCGGCGGGCGAAAGGTAAATAGAACAAAGGGTCTCGGAGGTGGTTTCGAGGGCTTCGTAAACCGCTTTCTCGCGGGCGATATTAACGGGTAGCCGGGGTGCGACAGAATTTATAGCGTTAAAGCAGTCGGTCCTGCAGGCCTCCTAGAACCGCCTAATACCAAAGACAAACTCGTGCATGCAAGTCTCTCGTTGCTCGGAGAACGCGACCGGTTCTTCGTTCAGAGGTCAACCCGGTTCTCATATTTGCGCCCGTCCAGGCCTGACCTCCGTGAAAGTTGCATTGAAATTTATTGGAGAGACAGAGAAGCTCGACTGGGGAATGCTGAGTTGGGCTTGAGGTGGTTATTGTTGTGTTTGATAATGGTGAGAGTGGTCGATGGTGTGGTTAGGGAGATAACAAGAGTTCAGCGTCGGAAAGTGAACTTTAGTTCGCGAGAAAAGGGCTCTTTAGGTGATTCTCGTATGATTCTTAATGGAGAGTAGTCAGATCTTTGGTACCACTAGTAATTTTTAATGTTTGACTGGTGCGTGCGAAATTGTCGATTGAGAATGGGGAAATGGTTCCTTCGTTTGTGGTGGAGAAGCAAAAAGAGTTATTTATTATATTCTTTATATTAATTTTTTATATAGCGTGGGATAGAGAAAATGTCGGAAAAATAGACTTAAAAAAAATTGTGGATTGATATCAAATTGCGATTTAAACATTGACCTCCTTCAGAGATGGAGTTGGTAATTTGGGTAACTTTAACTACTATGTTGTAATTTTGAAACTTTGTGGGGTAATTTCAGTTGAGTCTCGATCCTCGTGTAGATTATTAGAAGTTCCATTTTTCAGGTGTTTTTAGTAGTATTAAATATTATAGGTCCACATCACGTTCGTATTGACTTCGGTAAATATACTTTTTTTACTTGAGGTATCAATTAAATCTACGATGTAGTTATTCTTAAAAGAAAAAAATGATCCATCGCTTCCCAACTTACCTACAACCTTCCTAATCACAGAGCTAACTTGAAATTATATCAGATCCATTCTAAGAATTTAGAGACGAAACTTTCCTCTCGCGCAAGTTCGAAACATCCCCTAACAGTTCGAAAAAATTTCAACTCGATCAAAGGAACCTCCCCCTGTTATTACCCAACTAGAGAGCCAAGAAGAAACTTCTGCCCGATAGAAAAATTGCAGAGGAAGGCTCTTTAATCAGACTTGTTTCGTTTCAACTTTTCCCGGCTACGTCGATTGAAACAGTAGACGATAACAGCAAAGCATCGAAGTTTATCGCGTCCCAAAAGAGAACAGCTTATGCTCGATCCAACGATCGGTTAACCCTTTCGCTACGAAACACGTATACGTACGTCCTCAGAATTTAAGCAATTTGCTAAAAAAAGAAAAAAAAAAAAAAAAAAACGTACACACGCGTTCTCTCTAACAGAGAACAATTTTTATTTTCGTTTATAAGTTGTAGGAGGTGGTCTAAAGTAATTAACTGAAATACCGTTGTAGAAAGCGGTTTGTTTCAAGCTATTACACGTGTCGATACTTTCAAAGCTAACAGCGAACTATCCAACACGAAAAACTAAAAGATATTTGAGTCTGGTCTCCGTCACTCGCCAAAAGACAGACCAAGTTATAAACCTATCTAAAATGCCCACGAAATGCTTTACCAAATTTTTATACGCGTATTTATTCAGTATTAACAAAAATTAAATCGATCTGCTTACCAAGAACTCTTTCAGTTTAAAGAGTGTAGTGGCCGAAGGGCTGTTTCATTAATTAACCAGACGCGATTTCCGGCGGGCTATCGATGGAAACGTTTGAAATATTCACTGCGGTTAAAATAAATCGATCGGCCGAGCGAATAAGCCTAGTGGTTACACCGCATAATGGATGGATCCAGGCCGTTCAAATGAATGCTTGGGAATGACTTTTACACCGTGTTCACGTACCAGTTTCCTTGTAAATAATAAAACACCGGTCGGGGAATGATTGATACGTCGCAACGGGATAAAAGGGGCGGAGCGAGAGGGTGGATGGAATTTTTAAGTGGAAAGGACGTGTCCTACGTCGGTCGTGTCGAATCGATTAAATCATCGGAGCTCGGAGCTAAAATAAACAATCCTATCGGGTTGCTTCTTTCGCGAAATTAATGAGCAAATCGATCGCCGATATCATACGGGATACGTATTGGATTTCTCCTCCCTTGGAATTTAATTATCAGCTTAATCATGGCTGGTCGTGTGATTAGTCGCGAAAGTAAAATATTTTTTAAGCCGATATGGAATCTTGTTGCTGTCGATAAGGATTGAACGTGGCTATTTTCTTACGGAAAGTTTATTTTAAATATAGCTTTAAATTAAAAGAAAAAATTCCTGTTTATTTAATTTACCATTTTGCTCTCTATTTTTCCAAAAGAGCTCTTCAATGGTTAACTTCAAGAATACAGTGATTCTTCAAAAAATTTCTAAATATTTCTTGTACGTATTGAAACTTTAAAAATGGATATCAATTTATAAAATAATCATCCCCGATAAAACTGCAGATCTAATCTCACATCATCGACGCGGTTTCACCAAGCTTCCATCCCAGCGGTCCGACGTTTTTCATAATGCCTTTCGCTCCGGCCGTCAATCAACGTAACTCGTCGACGGGCAACGTTTTCGAAACTGCTTCTGCCCTACGATTTCCTCGAATCCCCTTCCGTACGCTGAAAATTTAATCCTCCTAGCTGCCGCTGCATATTCATCGACGAAACAACGAACGATCACGAGCATTTCGTTCGCGGTGAATTCGTTAAAATGTCGAACGAATGGACCGTCGATTTCTCTCCTCTAACTCTTGACGTTAAATTCGACACGAGTCGAAGGGATTAACCGCCAAGTCTCTGAACTTTTCACGACCCGAAGTTCGACGTTTCGCGCCGACCGCGTTGAAATTAAACCGTGACTTCCAGTACATTGGGTTGAAGTGTGATATGGGAGAGATATCTGGGTGGATATCTGCGGTGAAACGAGCAAATTTGTTTCGAAGAAATTTATGATACGATTCAGGCGATCTATTGTTACTAAACAAACATAGTTGTTCACTGTTTTAACCCTTTGCACACGGAATGCCGGTTGTAGAGATATAAATATTTCTTCATCGTCGCGTTGAACGTAGTTACATACAGTGTTAAATAATTATTTTACGATATTGTGCTTTGTATATTTTTTTATTTTACTAAATTAATAAAATTAATAAAATATAAAATTGTGGATGAATAGCTAATGAACTTGAATGTGTTTAAATTAAAACGCTACCGACTACAAAGAATTAGTGCAGTGTCTAATTTGTGCAATGCAAAATATCGAAATATTGTACGTAATTTACATTCAGTAAGTTGAAATCTTATAAACTGCGACTAAAATAAAAATTAAACTTTACTAGGAAGACATTGTACCTTTATTGCATTTCAATCGTAATCTACGCCACGAGTGTGACTCGTGATTCCAAGACAAGAGATCAAATCGAAGTTTAGGAAGGTTTCATTTGAGAAACGAGATTTTTCATCTAAAGTTCTCATTCGCTCAGAAACTAAAACAGACATCCACTCCGAACCACAATTTCTGAACTACAGATGGTTCGCTCGTAACCGAATCTCTGAAACAATCATTATTTGATCATTATCGTGAAAGGGGATCGTGGAATCAGGAAACAATCCCAAACGAGCAACACCATCTGCCAGAGTCTCATCATCGATCGCCATCTTGCAGGCTTATTCTCACTCGACTGAAAGAAACTGGGGGAACACTTGAGATTTTTGCTTCAATTCAACTTGGTCAACAGCAGATATCGCCGATATCGTTCTTCAAAGAAGATTATCGAGAAAATCAAATCCTTTGAAGCCTGAGCTTGACATACGATTTACAGAATCTTAAACATTGACATTGCTAAAACGAAACAACGCATAAACTTTTCTCCACAAAGATTTCCTCGTTTCTGTCTTCGATGATCTTTTATAAAAATATAAATATAGTGAGTTAATCCTGCTATCCTCCTCGAGTTTACCTTAACACGCATAGTACGCTTTTAAATGTTCCATTATCAGATTTAACGTATTCAATTTTTACGTTCACCTCTTTAGTGTTATAAATTTTATGAGTCTAAAATATTTTAAAATTACAAAAAAGAAAAAATGTTTTCAAAGGATACTAATGCACAGTGCATGCGAGGACAGCAGAGTTTAATAATAGAACAGCTTTTTAAACCTTCGTCGAGCCATCTCCGACCACAACTCGCCCTCGTAAAAGTAAGCTTTCGCGAGAGCATCGATAATTCCGTGAAACAATTCGGTGTCAAGCAACGCGTCGCAAATTCTCGAATTCCACAGCCATTCAATTCACTTGGAATAAATAAAATGCACTGTTTGGCAGGAGTTCACAGAATTTCCACGATATTCAGCGGCTGCGAAAGCGAGCAAACATTCATCTTTGTCCGAATGAAAGCGATAATCGAGCAGCAACGAGGCGACGGTTATAAAATATTCGCTGGACGCCACACAATCGGTCGTTTCGGTGACAAATTTATCTGGCCACGAGCATCATCGAGGCAAAACGATCGCGCGTACACGCGTAATTAGCCAGAGAGAGCATTGGCACCGCGTGCCGGCCAGCCGGACAGAGATCCAGCCAAATATGTTAAAACGCGGACGTATCGATTGGTCAGGGCTAATTAAAGGCATCGTGAAAAATGTACTCCCCGATAAATCATCGATGCCCTGTGTCACTGGGACTAATGGGGATTAAAATATCCGATTTTCGAGCAAATTGCCGTGGACATATTGCCCCGTTACTTCCTTCGATAAACGTCGATTTCCCGATTAAAATCATGCCGGCAGTTGGTTCGAGTAAATATCGGTGTTTGCCAGTTTTCGTTTAATTTTAATTCAATTTCCGAAACTTTCCTGATCCTCCATATTTTTTTCAATTCATTATTTATTCGTTGCTGTTTAATACTACTTTTTCTTTTCAGTATATCGAGTTATGTCTCTTAACCTTTAATTGGTAAAGTCGCGTCTGACTTATCCTACTGTTTTGTACTTAAATAGTAAATTAAAAAAAAAAAGGGGTAAAATATTTTTTATGGATATACTAATATAAACAGTGTTAACAAAATAGTATCTATAAGAAAAAATTGGAATAAACAACCATCGTTTTAAATATTTAACAGGTTTCTGGGGAAACTTCTTTTTTTTTTAACATAGCTTGCGTTAAAATGAAACAGCGTAAAAAATAATTTTCATTTTTCTGTAATTTTTATTCCACGCATTTCTGAGAGTATAAGGAAGATACGTGTACAATTTCAAAGTGATCGGTTTTATAGTTTTCGAGAAAAAAATTTTTTAAACGCAACCTTTTCCAAACATCAAAGTTGAGAGATTATAGAGATACAAATAATTGCTCTTTTCTATTCAGTTGAATGTTATTCAATTTTTATTTATAGCGATTTAACGATCATTCCGTAGTGTACATGCTAACAGAACCGAATACGCAAACAACGTACTAGTAAATCTCGCGATATTTGATTTCCAACAACATCGAGCCACAGTGATAACCGGACTAGCCGTAATTACAGTCTTACGAGGGGATCCGCCATAACGTGTACCAGTATCGCTGCCACTCGTCATCTCTCGACATTCTCCGCGTCACGAATCATTAATAATTCTCCAAGCCATTAGCTGACACTTTAAGCCGTTTAATCGTGCAGCACAGCCGGCTTTCCGCGGAGTCCCTTGGCGTGAATTAATTAAGACACCGACCAACTGTATAATAATTAAAGTTTCCGCGTGAAAACCAGAGACACCCAGGGGTGGAAAGAAAAAGGGTGGCGAGGAAGAGGAACGAGCTGTCGCGTCGAGAGAACGACAGGCGTTACACAGGGGTTGTGAAGAGAGAAAAAAAAAAGAGCCTTCGGGCATTATTCATCCTCCATTGCATAAAAATAATAGCCCGCGTGAAATCTCTGGGATAGAATAAAAAGGATATATACGTGGTGATTCTCAAACGGTAATCGATAAGATTATTTCAAAGGCGTTTGAATAAAAAATATTCTAATTTCTATTATCAGCTACTAATTAGCTGATTTTTTATTCTATTACATTCTATTCGTTTTAAACCGATTGCTGTGAATAAAACACAAATAAAGTCTCTAAGGGAATATATTCACGACTCGATGTATCAATTCATTTTTAGAGAAAATGGATTTTAATTCTTTTGATAGGTATATCAATAAAAGCATTATTCGTGTCACTTAAAAAATTTTATGGAGCTTCTCGTTACTATTTAAAGATTAACACGTTGAATGCAATGGTGGTCGTCGATGATTGACGATATTTTACTATTTATAGTAATATTTGTAAACTTCTAAATATTGTGTAATGCCGTAAAAAAAAGTGTGCCAATTGAAAAAGAATTGAAAACGAATTTAAAAAGGATCACCCTGTATATTACATTGAACGTTTCTTCCTTTTCCACGTGACTCGGTCACTCGGCTCTTTATTCTTCCTCTTTCACTCTCTCTTTGGACGTGCTCGATGCCACGTCACGTGATGACGTCCATTATACCTCTTGAAAGTGAAGGTGGACTCCGTGTATTTCGCGTGGGAAAAGGCACCGTGCGTGGAGAAAGGATCGTAAAGAAGGGAAGAAGCTTTTAGGATTTTCGAAACGGCCCAACTTCTTTCGAAGGTTCCACGTGATTAATTATCCGCTAAGTTTGATTAACTCTAAGGGTACACTGTTGATTACAGCGACGATAACATTCTCGCGATGTTGATTCTTTGTCATGAAACGCTGGAGAAAATTATAGAAGTTTATTTCGTAATTAGGTTCGTAAAAACTTATTATTTCGTTGTATCGTTTGTTCAAATAACAACAAAGTGTGTAATGGTAACGAGTTAATTATTTCGTAAGAGAAAATTTTCATTTTCTTATCAGCATTGGCAAATAACGTGAAATCGATACTGTTTTTAACATTACCTCAATTAATGAATCGCAGCAAACTAATCGAACATTTCTCGGACAGATTTCACCTTTAATATTATATTCAGCAATTTCTACTCTCTCTCTCTTTCTCTCTCTATTAATAAATATTTCCGGTTCGAGTCATGACAAATTAATTAAACAAAACGAAGAAAATATTTTCCGTCTCGTAATTTGACAAATTATTAAAATACCTATTTCGTACAAAATAAATTTAAGTAATAAATCAACATCCGAATGCTTCTACGAGATGAATTAAAACTCACTCGGACAATATTTAATTACGACTTTATTGCTCATTTAATGAAACCCGTTCCCATGTTTAATCCGTTCCGTCGATGATGATGAAACGCGTAGGAAGGAAAACTTTGATCGATAAGCTCGGAATAACGGCGTTCCTGTGTTCAGAAAATTGATCTGCTCGCGGAAATCGATTTGTAACAGGAAAAGGTGATTAAATTGCAATTTAAATTACGCCCAGTTCCTAACTATAGTTAACGCGCTCTACTTCCTCGTTGAATAGGCGAATAAATTATTCGGCAACACTTTTGACCAATAATCGTCACATTTCTAACTTCCAAGGTGGGTTTCTGTCCAGCGAAATGATTATCATAAATTATTATCTCGTCGAGTACACGATTGATCTCTGTTTCCAAGGTTGCATTTACGGTGCGAACGGTTAATTATTAATAAAAAATAAAGAGGTTGAAATTGATCTTCTTCGTCGTATTAAACTTGCAGAATTATTCATAATTTTATGAAATTATTTTTTAATAGTATCTCCGTTGCCCGAGATATTAATATTATTTATTTTAAATATTCTTCGTATCGAAAAGCTTTTCTCTTTCATCAAGTTATAGTCTGTTCTTTGTTTATTTGTTTCTTTTTTCATCCTAAGCCGGCAGCGAAGTCCACTTTTTATTAAAAACAAAGTAATCGATTTAACTTTAACCCGATAACTAGGAAACGCGAGTTACTTTATCGCGTAATTTCCATTTTGTTTAAAAATACATTATACGTATCGTTTTTATAATAAAAGGATAAATTTGATCCAGCCAAATTGAATTCCCTTTTACCAATTTTTTACCTTCGTAATTGAAAGAATTTCTGATTAAAAAGTGACCCAGTTAACCGGTTAAATCAATCAAATTATCACACGAAGAATCATTTTTCCTTTAAAAAATAAACTTCAGCTTGACGTTGCGAAGGATATATCTAAACCAATAAAAGTTTCGTTCCTCCTTCGCATTCTACGCGAAAATAAAGAAAAAAACTGCACCATCCCGAAAAATCGATAACCTAAGCGTTACTTCGACCAGCACTTCCACTCGAAACTAATTACAAGAACTAATTAGATACTCGCTGCTCTTCTCTCCACTTTTTCACCCTGATTCCCCGCCACCCTTCGTGAAGTAGTTTTCACCGAAACGGCAATTTCGGTCAGAACCTCCTTACCAAAAACGAAACGCGTTTTCACGTGTTGCGAAGCGTTTCTGGCGAATAACGCGCGAAGTAACCGCGTGTGTGTTTTTGAAGAC